>CM046379.1:1236835-1255835 GCA_025413485.1 Ficus microcarpa | reverse complement strand
TGAAGTAATGCTTTGGGCTTAAAAGTACCAACCTTAGATCTTGTATGCATCGAGTGGGTGTTAGATGGACTAGGTTGTCTGTATATTCGCGGAAGCTGAACAGTAGAACCATGTGCAATATCCAAAGTATTGGAAACGTGCTCAGGTGACAGTGAAATGTGACCAACAGAAGAATCATGTTGTGCAACACATGGAGGACAAACTGAAGAGGAAGAAGAAGTGTTTGGAGAAAGAGAAAGAGAGGGACTCGTGGAAATAGGAGAGGAGGATAGTGGTGACATTCATAGTGTTGTAGGAGTAGGAGGAAGGTCAAAGGAAGAGGACGAAGTGGTAGTAGGGTTAGAAGATGATGTAGAGGACGATGGAGTGGAAGTAGGTAAATGAGCAAAAGGGAAAGCTCGCTCATTGAATATAACGTGACGTAAAATATAGACTCTACCTATTTGAGTATGAAGACAAAGATAACGCTTATGTTGAGAGCTATATCCAATGAATGCGCATTCAGCTGAATGAAGTTCAAGTTTATTGTTGTTATAAGGGCGCAAAAATGGATAACACGCACAACCAATGGTTTTGAGAAAAACATAATTTGGAATTTTGTGATACAGAGTTTCATAAGGAGATTTATTGGAGAGGATAGGAGTTGGAAGATGGTTGATTAGATATGTACCAGTTTGAAAAGCATAGGGCCACATAGATAAAGGTAAGGAGCGGTGCACTAACAATGTGAGACCCATTTCAACAACATGTCGATTTTTTCTTTCGACACGACCATTTTGTTGTGGTGTATATAGGCAAGCAACTTTGTGAAGAACACCGTTAGAAGCAAGAAAGGACGAAATGGTTCTAAACTCACCACCCCAATCATTTTGTAAAGTTTTGATTTTAGTGTATTGTGTTTCGACCATGGTTTTAAACTTTGTAAACGTTGGAAATGCCTCATCCTTTGTATTGAGTAGATATAACCATGTAAAACGAGAAAAACAATCAATGAAAAGAACAAGTGAAACTGGACAACAAAGTAACTACGTTGAATCTTAGTTCACACTTAAGAAAATTTTTTTTTCCCTAGGGTTTTTACATGACGCTTCTTTTTACTAGCGAAAGTGACTTGTGAATTTTTAATAGACAAAACTTCAAATTGATAGATTTTCTAAGGCACCCTTTCCATTGAAAAATAAAACAAACAAAAGGAAGTAATACAACCATAGTATCTCACAATTTCACCTCAAAAAAAAAAAAAAAAAAAAAGAAAAAGGGAACACCTTTTATCCTTCAAGAGAAATTACGAACATTTAGTAAGTTGACATTATGATTAAACAAATAATTTTTCATCCGTCCTTCTGTCGTAGCAAACAATAAAAATATTATGTTAATCCTCTCTATTTTATACATTTTCTACTCTTCTAACTATATTATTGTCCCCACCATGGTTCAATATATTATTAATATTTCACAAATTTTAGTCGAAATTTTGGTTTTGGAAGGTCAAAATATCTTTTGGATAGCCAAAAATTAAAAAAAAAAAAATAAATCTTCTTCCCCCCTCTCAAATATCGATAACAAATCAATAAATATCAGTTGAAATATCATTTTTGTTAGTCATAATGTCATTCATGCCAAGTTTTTAGAATTATTTTTGAGATAATTTTACAAAAACTATCAATAATTACGAAACTTTCAATCATGGATATACTTTTATTATCTTTTTATGTTATCTATAGTTTTCAGTATAAGGATTTGTTGGGCAAAAAGTTCATTTTAAACTAAATTGTATTTTTTTCATCATGATTTTTGTCTTTTTCTGAAAAAGTTTTTTGTCTTTTCTGAAAAAGTACTATTAAAACTTAAAAATCTTAAACTAAACTCATTCACCAAACACCCCCTAAATATTTGTTTTGATCCCCTAGTAATATATCTTTTGAGTAAAACAAAACAAAACAAAAATCTAAGGCTTAAAAAAAAACCCCCCAAAAAGAAGCAAAGAAAAATAAAGGAAATAAATTCAAGCTCAAGAATACTAAAATTTGATTAAGATGGTTTTTATGAGTTCATGAATGAATTTAAGATCTCATTATATAGCAGCTTCTCCAGTAGGGTTCCTCTTATTTGTTATGTATATAGGATTTTAAATTATCCTAATCCAAGCATCCCTCCACATCTCAAGTAAACAATTGGGAATATCCACAGTTTCTTATTCATGAAAATACAATGGGAAGATACAAACAAATTTATGCGTGGCATACTTATAACTAAATTCAATACGATTCTAAATATATGTCGTGGCACTTGTACTACTTGAATCAAGAACATCATTAAATTTCCTTTTGATATTAATATCTGTAATTTATACAATGTTTCTCAAATAAAACTAGTTTAATTATCTTTTCAGCATTGTTACAATCCCAAACATTAGAAAAATGTACTAGTGCAAATTTCCGTGATTTCTGTAATTTTCTTATTTTCAAATAATTGGAAAAGCCATATTCCACGGATATTGATATTTTCATCCCAACAAACCGAAAGGAAGAAAAAGAGAGCAAAATCATAATTAAACCTCGTCCCATGGAGTAACACATTACATAAGAAAAGAATTGGGAGCCAAAACATTATATCATATTCAGTACAAATAAGACCACGAATTATAGTCTCTGCAAACAATGCTTAGTTAGCAGTTTGGTATCAAACGACCACAAACAAAAGACAACTGATAAATATGTTTCTTAGCTGAATAACATTACGTACTTCACAATTATCAGAGAAGAAAAAAAAAAAAAAAAAAAAAAGGTAAATACTGCACTAATTGGGATTCTGTCCACACTACCAGTAAAACACGAGTAAAAGACAAAATCTTGTACAATCCTATTTGCTGCTTCATGTATTTGCCTTTTCTGTACACTTCACTTAAGACCAGCCCCAAAGATTACACGAGATCGTATTGACAAAAATGAATTGGCACCATATGCAACAGGCGCAAGGCGAAACTCGGCAAATGCATGGAAGGAAACTCATAGCCTTTTTTCATATATTTACATCAAGACACAAACAGAAAGTTGATGTTTGACCTAACTGGAGAATCCTTCAACCGACCTGTTTAGACTCAGTTGCAGTACTTTTTCAACTAGATGCTTCAAGGACTGCAAGCTTTTGAGGTGATCAGCAACATTCTTTATGTGGTCAACCACACCATGGGAACTGCTAAGTCATTGAAAATCAGATTGGTGAAGGACTCCCTTTGATTTGCCTCGAGTCAGGCTCTAGATCATTTTGTTTCTTTTTCGATGTAAAGCAGTGGCGTACCCGAACAAGGTGATTTTTTGACTCAGTTGTGTACCTCCCACGCACCTTGACCATCAAGATAACTTCTCTGCCTCTGGCGTCTTCACACCTGGAGTTTAGCAGGACACCATCAACAAACTCTTCCAGTGTTTGGAAGTCCTCATGGCGAACTGACACCTCGGCAATATGATCTGGCCTGATAATTCCAGTAGCTTGAGTAACCTAAATGAAAGAAAAAACCAATTTTTTTGATGAGAAATTTCAAGATATCAAAACAAAAACAGAAAAACAGAACCGAAAAGAGAACAATTAACAGGCTCGCAGTCCTTTCCAAGATTTGTTCGCTGAGCATTCTGATACTGGGTATGAACGACTATCACGATATAATATTCTATCACACCAAACTGGAATGCGGTTCTTTTCACCAGAATCATACCCTGCAAAAGATGAATTATAAAAGTTTAATAACTTTCAAAAGCTTTTGATCATGCTCAGCGAACAAATCTCGGAAAGGACTGCGAGCCTGTTAATTGTTAAGAAACTATTCCCCCCCCCCCCCCCCCCACGAGAAGATTTTGAAAAATTCCATACACAAAATAGTTACAAAACAACCTCAAACAGTCTAATTAGTATCCGGTTTGAATCTATTCTAATATGTTTTTCAACCTTGTGATAATGCCAGATTCCTAATTGCTAAAATATACCTGCTAAGCCGACTTGGTGTCTTTCAAACTTGAATGTGGGAGGAAACTTTATGACAGCTTCCCGCATTCCTTGAAAGACATTTCTGGCTTCCATTTCTGCTAGAAGCTGATCCCTTTGTCTAAGCCAATCAAAGCATCTTTGTGCACAAAATCCCTAGCTTCGTCATAAGATATACCATCAAGTCGATAATTAAAATCCCCAAGAAATGTCACCATGTCAGCCTCTGATAATTCAGGAATGCCTTCAGCAGAGTAGGTAGTACCAGCCTGTGAAGAAAATAATGCCTTGTCAAAATAAATAGAAGAAGCTTGCCTCCATTAAAAATAACTTAGATCAAATGAGCTGGCTTTAGTCAATGCACATATGTACATTTGTATTGTGAAGCATCTGAGCAGCAGATGTAGCGCCAGCTGCAACAGAAAGGACCAATGGCAATCCAGGTCTATAAACAAGCCAAAATAAATACATTGAGAAGGCAAGCGAACAATACAAGAACAGGTACAGCAGTGTTCCAGCAGCAGCAGTGAAAAGATTGGTCGGTCTGCTGAAGGTCATCGTTCGATATACGGGATCAAAACCACCTTCAGGAACTAAGCAGATATACCTATGCCCCCTACCCCAAAAACAAAAAAACAAAAACAAAAAAACAAAAAAAAAAAAAACAAAAACAAAAACAAAAACTTAATCTTCTATTCTTCCCGTCCTCTCTTTGGCATTAAGACAGCACTAATCGATTAGGCGGACAAATAGATTGTGCTTCATACAATAATAGCACATAATTATAAAGGAGACTCAAAGCAACCCACCAAGTAAAGTTCAGACTTTTAGTTTCATTGAATATAGTTAGACACTTTGATCTCAAAAGGCAAAATGCCTAGCGGAAGACAAAGTAATGCTCATAAAAAAATTCTTATTTTGTGCCATCGTCTTTCTCCACCCCGGGTACACCTTCACATGAATGAAAGGAACAAAATTGTGCTATCACAATCATAAAGAGGGAGCCTCACCTTATTACCAATAGCACGCCCAAAGCCACATGGAAACGCTGCTGCGTCAACATCCCCTACATAAGCTCTAAGATCATTTCTCACCCTAAAAGATGAAATTTAATAATCATTTACCAGAAACTCAAAAAAGGATAAAATCCGTAGAAAGCTTCCAAAAAGGTGGTCAAACAAAAATGTAAATGCATGATTATTTATAAAACAAAAAAATTAAATTAAATTAACAAACTTTTCAAGTGCCCTACCCCGATTTCCAAAATATTCTTGTCAAGGCTGAAACAATATATTACAGCATTTCACACATTATTTCTAATAAATTAAAGTTGCAGGCTGCTTAAGACAAGCAAATATTCTATTAAAGGCAATGATAAAGGGTTTTGTTTATGTGACGTTGAACAATAGCAAATATTCTATTCCAAGAAAAGTACTGACCATGCAGCAATAAGCAAGCCTGCTAATTGTCTAGAACCGACACGATCGAACGTTGATCCTTCATCTAATGTTTTGCCTATCATCTCCAGCCACCACTGCCCAACAGAACTTCCCTCAAGACCTACCTACAGTTAAAAGAAAACAAGGAAGTTTATAATCGAGAAAAACAGCTGTTCAAGAACTATGGAGAAAAAATAGAAATAAACAAGCCATATCTTGTCAGAACGTCATATTTTGATTCCTTCTATTTAAGGAGAGCCATTTCATGTTTATATGAGACATTCTCCTCTTAATTTTATTGCCTAATAAAATGCTTATCAGGTTCCCAGTCTTCAGTAATCAAATTCTTCACAGTTCTACTCATGTTAACTTGCATGATTAAGAGAGTTCATGTTGCCATTTGACTAGGAAAAACTGCCTCTTATAAATTCATGAAAGTTTTGGCAGAACATACAGTCTCTTTAGCTGCAGACATAGCAAGAAAACCAGCACCCATTTCAACTTATTGGAGCCCGACAACAACAATGCTGACATCAGAGGTGACGGAACCTAGCCAGGAAATGAGCGAGTCATGAGACACTCTTCCCTGTCCAACATTCCATGTACCAGTCAAAATTTTCAAATTCTCTATCCTTGTATACAGAAACTCTTTGCCAGCCAACTCTGAACGCACTATACCATCAAGGGGTCCAGGCGATGTGACATTCCATCCGCGTATACCACCATGGTTTGCCAAGGTGAATATATAACCTGCTCCTGCAGCCATTTTTATCACGGGACTGCTGTGAGCTACCCATCCTCCAAGCATATTACCCTCGAGGTCGAGTACCTGGACGGTACCACTTAGATAACCCACCCATATTCGCATACCAAAAGTACAAAGGCATTGAACAGCAGAAGGATGATAATGGAAATCTTGTATATGATTGTCATTCCCGTCCCACTGCATAAGCAAGCCACTTGTACACCCAGTCCAAACCATACCATCTATAGTCATCACCAGTGCTTCAGTTCTTCGATTATCATCTCCAAAGGCGCCCTGTGCTGCAACTCGACGAACAGCATCGGCCGCTCCCATTATAGAATTGCGTGACCGCTGGAAGAATCCAAAAGAATTTTGTGTTTTCTCTTTCTTCGACCCGGAAAGGACTTCCACAGAGATGTCCTGTACAGACGATATGTCCACTCGATTCTCCAGCTGACCACCTGTATTGAAAACTTTCTGTAACTCTCTCGTACGAGAATCCCTGCAACATAACAACTAGTACAATAAATAAAATCTATTGCCTAGGATATGCCTACACTTACAAAAATGCAAAACTTATAATTTCATGTGAAGCATTAATGTCCTCTTAAAATACAGGTGAACACATAAGGCACGAAGCACATATTCATCCAAAAATTACAAGAAACTTTTAATTTTCTTTCTTTTTCTTATTTCTTTTGGTTGGTATCACACAAAATATATATATAGTGAAGAAAGAAACATCAACACTCCTTGCCTTTGGCTGAGATACAAATTTCATGCTGATGACAATCCGAAGGCAATATGTAAATGATTGAATTGACAATGACACTAATTATCACATATAAGTCAAAAGGACTTCATATTTGAATCCAGGGAAAATATGATTTTACTCAAAAAAATGCACAAAATAAAACATATTGGAAGTAACAACAAATAATATTGAGAATGTAGGCATACCAAAAGGCAAACGATAAATAGCCAGCACTCCACACTTTTGCTCTAGTATTATCTGACAACAGGTATTTGACATCCGAATTTAATGTGTTACTATATCCATTTACGGCAACTTGGCTCCTTGGGTCAATGAACGATCTCTCTATTAACATTGCAGCCATGGGCCTTTCTTCGGCAGTTAAAGAAAGAGATCTTTCAATAGCTTCCCAAGGCCATATTTTAATCACACCGGCCTCTGAACCGGACCACAGGTCTCCTGAATGAGAAAAGAAAAACAGAAAGCGTCAAGAAACTGTTGATATTCGTCAAGAAACATGCTTCAGAAAATTATTGAACATGCATCCTTACATGAATAAGAAGGCACCAATAACAGCATTTTTTCACTTTCCTTTATTTACTTTCCTTGGGTCATACGCGTTTGGCGTCAACTGTGCTAGTCTCTACTAATACATGAAAATTCCAGCTCTTTACATGTAATGTTCATAGTTGAGAAACACCAAGGACCTTTTGTTTTATTTTTATTTTTATTTTTCTAAAGATCTTCCTACATCTATATATAAAAGCTGGTTTATCAAGAATACGCAAGAAAAGTACTTCGAATTGTTGATTTATCGCCAGAGATGGCTTAGAACAAATAATTTATTATCAAATGGATTTGTCCATTCTAATACTTCATCTGAGAGTTATCAGCATTTATCAAAGTTGTTCCTATCTAACAGAATGCTATTGGATCAAATGACAAAGAAGTTGTTGAAAAAAAGATGGCTTTTCTCAGATGAAATGGTTGTTGCTATCTGCTACAATAGCGAATCATTGGTTTAACTGAATAACTATATAAAATAGATAGACCTTTTTCTTCGTCTCAGGTCAACAGATCTTCTCAATTGAAAGATCCCCTAAGATGGATAATACATTTGCTGGTTGACGGACTAGTTCTAATTGTTTTGTTCTGAAGCAAAGAAATCCACTAGGCGGTTTGGTATGGGTTTAATTGGAGTCCCTCGGAAGATTTTGAATCCCTCGCCTTATTCATCCCCCCTTGGAATTCCTCCTACCAAATAACTATAAGTCCAAAAATCCATCCATCTAATATTTCAACATTTCCTCACGAGCAAACAAGGCCTAAAGTAAATAATTTTCTATTCAATGTAACAGATCCAAAATCCAATTCCATTTAAAATTCTTAGCAACAAAAGCAACATATCTAATAACATAATGATAATCAGAGCCATCAAGTGACAGAGAAAATTTTATAAAACTCTTTCTTCTATTTTTCTGGAATTGCAAAATTTAATTCATTCGATTCTCATAGCAAAATGTAAACGAGCAACCAAACAAACAAAACTGACCATAAGCTGTGATAACGAGGGAAAGCACGGGGGCTTTTTGAGCCAGCCACGACAAGGCCTCCTTGAAAGCATCGCCCTTTTCATCCATTCTCCAACACCTGATTCTGCCATCCCTATGCCCACTCCACACCATCCTCGCCCCCTCATCCGCCGCCAGAGACAGAGCCGGCGACGTCCCTACCGACTCCTCGAACGGCACCGCGTCCTCGTGGTCGTCGCCTTCCCTGGCGGCGGCGTAGAGATCGGTCAGCTCCCACCGGCGGAGACCACACTCGGTGGCGGCCCAGAGATGGGAGCTCGTGGCGCCGATCGAGCGGAGGAAGCGGCCGATCTGAGCCTCCCGGAGCGGGTGAGGCCTCACCTCCAGGCTGAACGGCCGGTGAGGGTGCACGGCGGCGCGAACAGGCAGGCGGAAGATGCCGGAGCCGCCGCCTCGCGCGATGAACTCCGGGAGAGGATTCGGAAGAGGAATGGCGTCGGTAGGGAAGGAATTGGAAGGTGGAGAATGGTGAGGGGTGAGGGAGAGCTTGCGGTCGAGGAATTGGAGCATGTAGTCGAGGCGCTTGGAGGCGGACTCCATGGAAGAAGGGTCGCCGTTCTTGAGGAGATCTTGCTCGTCTTCTTCGTCATCGGAGGAGTCAATGAAGCGGCGGTCGGAACTGGAATGGAGATTGGTGGTGGTAGCGGAGCCGGTGCCGGTGCTGGTGGCGGAGGTGAAGAGGCCGAAAACATCGTCGTTTGGGTCAGGTGGATCCATGAGAGAGAGAGGAGGATGATAGGGCGAGAAACTCTAGGCAAAAAGGAAATTACCAGGGTATCTGTCTGTTTGTATTGAAAAATAAATAAATAAGGTAGGACAGATAATTTAATAAGATAGGACAAAATTTCAGAGGATATCTAGTATTGTACATGTGTGTATATATATGTAAATTATTTTTTAAAGATGAGAGAGTAATTAACATCAAGAAAAATTAGCAGATCCCAATTAGATCGGAATATACCAACAATCTATCCGGTACTAAGTTCTTAACTCAATTTTATTAATGAAAAAACAAAAATCATAAGGGAAGTACTCAAATAATAAAGATAACAACACCTAATAGTAAAGAGCTACTCAAATAGATAGCTGGTAGCAACCCCACAGGGAAAAGCCTAGACCTTCACCTCAGAGAATACCATCTGTTTAAAACATCTTTAGATAAAACCCAAAGGAAAAAACTCTTAGAGCGGAAAAAGAGTACATAAAACCTTGGCACTACTAGTAAAATCCCTTAGTTGGACAATTTGCTAGTTGTATCACTGCAAATCATCTCAAAACAGATTGTCAAGAAAAAATTAATCATCATTTAACGAACCAAACATCCTTGTACTTGAACCAATCCATTTCTTTCAGAACATGAGAACATAGAGCATCATTGAATCCATCTCTTTCAGCAACCAGTTTCTAAATAAATCAATCTCCTTCAATTGTTCAAAGTCTGAAACGAAACATATCAAAGTCCAAATATGAAAAACAATTGTTGGCGTAAAATAGAAAGGAAAGGAAAGACAAATAAATAAATGGAAACTTTAACACTCTGCCTTCTCATAAGATTCGGCGTCGAGTTAAAACATTACATATCAGATTTCTCAAATATTAAACAAATTTGTTCTCAGAATATATATGAAAAACAATGCATTTATAAACAGAATCAAATTTCGCAATATGATTATTCCAATTCCACAAAGAATATTAAGGTAATATTAAGAATATTGGTAAGGGATGTTTTTACCATGATGTATATATTTTGGAAAAGGACAAGTACACGTGTGAAATAGTGGCTATGTTCTAGCTTCTTTCGAAGAAGAGGCTGCATTTTCTTTGTTATTCTGAATCTTCTGATCATGACCAGCCGTATCTTCTTCAGAATTCTGGTCATCCTGGAATTACAGATAAAACACAAAAATACAAGTCGCTTGTATTTCTCTGTTTGTAATATTTATTATTTTCTAGGTAAGCTATATAAATAAATGTTGAATAAATTACACTAGCAAACTCAATTTCCGAAGGGATTTGAGCAAACTACGTGGAATTGGCATCCCATTATAATTCTGATTTACCAAAGTCCCACTTAACAGTTTACACAAATATTCTTATATCAGACTTCAAATATATATATATATATATTAATATCAAAGTTTTATGAAGGTGGGATAATGCATACCACTGTTCCTGAGAACATCCATTGTAATGCTATATATGAGTCGTCCCAAAGTTTTCTTATGCTCCTATTGAGATCACCGTCCCATAGCTCTTCGATTGGTTCGGCTTTTTTCAGAGTTCTAAAAATCCAATCAAAATAACGGAATCGAAGACAAGGGCTTGCAATAATTAATTTGTTCAAGTTCGGGGTGTTTGTAGTTCCATGAGAGAAGCTCCTCATCTCAAGGTATGCACTCAAAATTATTTTCTCCAACTTTGGAAATTGTAACTTATTATTTCCACTATGAAAGCATTTGAGATTGGGTAAACACTGAAGAGCTAAGATTTTCAATTGGCTGAAAACAATCTCGCTTTCTGCAGCTAATTCATCATCCATCTGATCATTGACATGAATTACTTGAGTCATCTGATTGCATTTACCAATGAGAACTCTTGTGAGTTGGGCCAGACTTGTAGCTGTTGAGGAATTAAATAAACTTATCAACCCATGACATTTCCACACTACAAGATCTGTTAAGTTTGTAGCCACAACCTGCGAAAAGATTATCAAATTTATTAGTATAAAGAAAAAACACTGTAAAGAGGATTTGTAATCTTGTATTCCCAAAGAATTTTACTCATCATAGTGTCAATATAAATGTAGCATTATATATTTATAGATTTGTATCTTTTCTACAATACATTCCAAATACAAATCCCAGCAACAAAACTTTCATGCAATTCTTATAGTAAATAGGTTTTACACTTGTGTTTTCTCTCTATACTATGCGACTTTGGACCAAATCCTAATGAATGGCATATCAGAAGAACAAAATAAAAAATTGAATCACTTTGAAATTTCAATGAACGCAAAATAGTAAAGAAAGGATACCTTTTCATTGAACAGAGGTTGTTGGGCCTCCAACTCTCTTTTTTCATCAATAGCTTGTAGCACTGGTATTGTTGATTCATGAGAATTAGGAATAAATGTCTTCAATTCGTAACAACTCCTTATTTTGAGCTTTAATAAGGAAGGGAATTCAATGCAATCTCCTTCACAAAACCTTTTGAATTTTGGAAGATCGTCAAGCTCAAGAGATTCAAGTTTAGGGAATGAGATGATGTTCTTCAACCTCCCATCTTCTCCTATTGCTTTTGTGACTATCTGTTCCATGGCCTCACAATTTGATACAGATAGCCTCTTAAGCAAAATAAGGCTTTCTACCATTGCAAAAGAGAACATATACTGTACGTTGTTGTATTTAGAGATTTCCAGTTCTTGTAAATTTCTGAAACTCATTCCTGCAACTACCTGCAAAAATGAAATAGACTTTTCTTGGACTTTCTTTTGCTACATACAATGAACTCCACATTATTATTTGTGTCTCTGTTATTTTTCTTTGTTTAAAAACTTCCATTATTATATGTTACTGATTTTTCTTAATCGGGATGTATTTGAATTTATAGAAAATTAATGCCTTAAATTTTGAACTTACCGATATCTTTTATATAACTTAACAAGAGAGAAATTATTACCAATTTCTCTTGTGAAGGTTTAGAGGAAAGTCAAATTTCATGAAAAGATGACAAGTTGAAGGCTTTCAAACGTAACGTCTACACAAGTTGAAAAGTCACTGAGCAAAATAATAATAATAATAATGTAAAGATGACCTCAATTTTATGAAAGACTTGATTGAAACACAACACTATAGTTGGTTCTCTAAACAGATCGTTTAATATAAATTCGTACAAATTCAAAGAGAAACAAAACAAGAGAAAAATTGTCCAAACTATTGTAAACAAATATTTATATCTTTATCTTTATTTTTATTTTTAAAAATACATTTTTAGAGAAACCTTTAGGTAGTAAAAGCCAATTAATTTTTATTTGTCGAAAGATTAAATGCAGATTCAAGTTTAATTTACGAATTTTCATTTATATATGTGGGTTAATATGATAGTGCTAAGCTCTAAGTTTTTCAAGGAAAATAAATGATTTCTTTTAAATAATTGTATTATTTATAAAAATAAATAAAAATTAAAAAACAGCTTCAGAAGTTTATATATTAGAATAATTAATTTGAATAAAGAACAATGATGATACTCAATAACAATTTGGGCATGTGTTTGCTAACAAGTCTGGGGAATGGAATCTTTCGATTTTGTCTCTTCTTCTGTGACTAAAATTAGGGCAGTACATGAAAACCGTCAATCCGCCCAAACCGATCGCCCCCGCAACTTCCTAGTCATTACATGCCCTTTCAACCCATCCACCTTCTTTGTGGGTGGTGATGATTTTAGGATTTTGATTAGCGGGCTGAACCCATTCAGCCCGTCAATTGTTCTTAGTATAAATTATATTATATAATATTAATATTTAACATTTTGACTTATGAGCCCCATTATTTACTATTACTATTATTTTTTATTCTTGCTGAAATTAAAATGTTAATGACTTACATACTAATAATACTATAATAGTAATAGCAAACTATTCAAAAATATTCAACGTTTATTCACTATCTCTCTTGTTTCTCCTCGTCTCTTCAACCGTCATTCTCAAACTCTTAAGCATCAAGCTTCTGTACATGCAGATGGGTTTATATACATACATAGGATTACAAAATCTCCATGCCTTATTGTGTTATCTTTTATCTTTGCATCTTTTCAAGCTATTACCTACAGACGGTAATCAATTTTAAGTCTTAAGTTTGTTACATATTTGAACATTTTTTTTTCATTTTTTCATTTTTTATGTTTTAATTCAATTCCTTTCTCTCTATTAAAAAAATTCTCTCAACATTCTCTACCCACCCGTCAAACCATCCATCCTTGTCTATCCTCATCCACCTCCAACCCGCCCAAACCATCTATTAGTTGGGCTGGTATGGGTTGGGATTTTGACAATTTTATTGTCTTTTAACCCGCCAAGCACCCACGCGTCACCCACCAAACCCGTCCATGCACACCCCTCTTCTATAGGATCACAGTTTTCTATGCTTAGCTGCTTAAGTTGTTGAAGGCTTTAATCAAATGTAGCTATAGACAGTAAACCATTGCACCTTTCAATTCTCAACTCTTGAAGATTCTCAAACATAACATCCAAAGATGACTTCATCAATTTTGTGAATGACTTAGTTGAAACACGGTATTGTCATTGGCTCTCTAGACAAACTTTTTCATGACTATAAAATTCTTACAAACTAAAAAAAAAAAAAGTGCAAAAATTGTTCAACATTTACAAATGAAATATTTTATTCTTATATTTATTTTAGGAAAAAAAAGTTTAGAGAAACCTTTTGGTAGTAAAAGTCAAGTTTATTTATATTTTTCAAAGGATTAAACACAGATTTAAGTTTAATTATGATTTTCCATATGTATATGTTGTTAGCGCTGCGTGAACATGATAGTGGCATACATAGTGCTAACTCCACGTTTAAAAAAAAAATAGATTTCTTTTGTTGATTTATACTTTTATATTTTTTATTTTTTCAAAAAAAAAAAAAAAAACACATAAACAAAACAAAACAAAACAGCTTAAGAAGTTTATATATGGGATACGTAATTAATTTCAATAAAGAACTATCATGATATTGAATATAAAATGCATAGATATGTTAGTATAGTAAGTAATGCGCGCGCTAGTAATTTAGGCATGTGTTTTGGTTCATTATGGAAGCTTAATAAGGAGCATTATGTTTGCTCTTGCCTGATATTATATTCCGAAATAGAGAAATATTAATGAAGTTGATAGAAGAAATTAAAATAGGATCAGGCGAATAAGTTCGGTACTTATAGTAATGATAATTAAATGAATTATATATACAGAAACATGTATGATATAATAAGTTCAGTACCTCTTGTCGTTGACTGATGATCTTGTTGGTGAGTGTAGTTAATCTTTTAGGTTTTACGAGTTTAATACCTATTCGTTGTACGGGAAATGAAGAAAAAAATAAATAAATAAATTAAATATTATATGATAAAAACAGTTGGTTAAGATAAATATTATAATTATAATTAATATAATTTTTCTCAAGATCTCTCCCAACAATGAAGATGCAAAATCAAAATAATAATAGAACTAATAATAATAAAAATGAAAACAAAAGCAAAAAAGAAAAAAAATCTTCTGTAGTTATACTTATTTAAAGAAAATAAAGCAGAAAAAAAAGAAAAAAAATCTTTAAACTCAAAAGAATCTGAAAAAACTAACTCTAACAAAAAAATTATAATAAATAAAATATATAACTCATTTTCTTCTTTTTTTACTGTTTAAAGAAAAAATTTATTAGTTTATATACATGTAAAAACTAAAAAACATGATTTTTAAAATATAAAACAAAACAAACAAAAAAAAATTGCATGCATAATCCTTAAAAAAAATGGGTCTTTAAAAAATAGAACAAAAGAAACAAAAAGATACACAAAAAAAAAAATCCGAAATAAAGATAAAAAATTTAAAGTAAAAAAATTGTTTAAAAATCAAAAAAAGACAAAGTGAACAAAAACACAATACAACAATAGATCAAAATCTAATATCTAAAATTTCACAGAAAAAAAAGGACAAAATATCTGAGAACAAAACTGTCATTCCACTGTAGATAAGCCAAAATCAGTACATAGGATAAGGGCAAAATTGACAGTTTAATATAAGAAAAGCAGCTACTGTGCATTACTGTAGGAAAAAAGAACCGCACAGCAAAAGTAAAAAAAATAAAAAAACAAAAACAAAAACAAAAATCACTATTTATTAAACAATGAAATATTACATTTTTTTACTATAGCAAAGCAGCAAAAATTTAAAAAAAAAACTGTAGTAAAGAAATAAAAGTTAAAAAAAAACTATTTATCAAATAATAAAACAAAACAGTAAAAGTAAAAAAAACGTAACAAAGCACCAAAAATTAAAAAAATACAACAATAACAAAAGTAAAAAAAAAAAAAAACAACAACAAAAGTAAAAAAAGGAAAAAAAAATCAGCAAAAGTTAAAAAAAAAAAAAAAGGAAAAAAAAACAACAAAAGAAAAAAAAAAAGAGCAGCAAATGTTAAAAAAGAAAAAAAAAGTGAAAAAAAAAGCAGCAAAAAAAAAGAAAAAAGACAGCAAACGGCAAAACAAAAAAAAAAAAACTGAAACTGTTCACTGAACAGTGAATCACTGTTCATGAACAGTGAAATCACTGTTCAGTGAACAGTGACGCGCAGGGGGCAGTGGCAGGCTGGCAGGCGGTAAATGAGGGGTAAAATGGGCAGTCACTGTTCACGCCCAAAAAGAAGAAGAAACAGAGGGGCAAGAGCGTCATTTCACTGTTTTGCATTGTTGTGCGGTATTGTGCATTACTGTAGCTATAACGCGAAAAACAAAAAAAAAAAAAAACCGAAAAACACTGTAGATTACTGTTCTTTGAATAGTAAAAGTAACCTTTCCTTTAGTATATGTATGTATATAATTTGACGCGCGCCTATACATATTTATATTTATACAGAGAGAGAGAGGCCAGGATTGGAAAGTTTGAACTTCTTCTCTGTTCAAACTCGAATCATGAGTTCAAATAGGTGTTTTAAGGGAGAAAAAAAATAAATGGTTACGGTTTGGATTTCGAAAAGGAAAAAAAAAAAAAAAAAAAAGGAAGGAATTTTATTTAATAATTCAATTTGAATTATATAGATCAAGATTGGGTATCTGAATGCCCCAAGATATGTCTATAAACTTTTGCACAGGTTTTGTTTCTAACGACGTTTCTGTTATGAATTGATTTTCTTTTCTTTTCTTTTTTTTGGTCTTTTTTTTTTTTTTTTGTTAAGAATCGGTTAATAGTCAATCGATTATGTTTTATTTCGTTTTATTTCATTCTCTACGGAATCGATTGATTATGTTTTGATCTATGTATAATCTTACAAGATATCTATCACATTCGATTGAACCAACCATTAGATTATGAAGAATAATTAGAGAATGAAAGCCAAATGGAAATTAGTTAGGGAAAACGAAAGTAAGAAAAATAAGAAATTACCTTTTGGCTGAACAAAATTTCTTGAGCCATTCTTGTCTGTTCTACTTCTTCTACGGTAGTATTTGTTGAAGAAATGGACCTGGCGATGAATGTCCTCAATTCAGTACAATTATTAATGTCTATTCTTAATAGTGATGGAAATTCCACAGTACAATGATCATCTGCTTGACACATCCCAAACCTTTTGAGTTTTGGAAGATTTTCAAGTTTAAGAGATTCAAGTTTGGGGAATGTGATCTTCTTCGACTTTGTCTCCTCATGATCTCCTGCTTCTTTTGTGATTACTAATACCTCTTCTATGAGATCACATTCTACTATGCTTAGCTTCTTAAGCTCTTGAAGGCTTTCAAACGTAGCTAAAGCCCATACAGACAGCAAACTTTTGCACCGTCTAATAGTCAACTCTTGTAGATTGTTAAAGACAAGCTGCACAAATGACTTTAATTTTGTAAATGACTTGATTGAAACACAATGCTATCAATGGTTCTCTAAATAAATCATTTCAATGTAAAATTCTTATAAATTAAAAACAAAAACAAAAAACAAAAAACAAAAAACAAAATGTACAAAAATTGTTCAAAATTTGTTCAAAATTTTGTGAATGAAATATTTTATTCTTATTTTTATTTGAGGAAAGGAAATTTAGAGAAATCTTTTGGTGTTAAGAACTAGAACTATGCTAAGCTTCTTTAAGTTGTTGAAGGCTTTCAAAAGTAGCCAAAGCCCACATAGATTGCAAGCTTTTGCACTCATTAATGATCAACTTTTGTAGATTGTTAAACACAGTCCGTAAAGATGACTTTAATTTTATGAATGACTTAATTAAAACACAATACTATAATTGGTTCTCTAAACAAATTATTTCAATATAAATTCTTGCAAATTAAGTCAAAGAGAAAACAAATTAAACAAAATTAAAATTGTTCAGAATTTCGTAAATGAAATATTTTATTCTTACTTTTTTAATATACATTTTTAGAGAAACCTTTACCTAGTAAAAACCAATTTAATATGTATTTCTCGAAAGATTAAATGTATATTATTCAAATTTTTATTTTGATTTTTTTTTTTCATTTCAATATGTAGATATGCTAGGTCAACAAGGTAGTACTTAATCTCAAAGTTTTCCAAGGAGAAAATAAATTATTTCTTTTAATTGATAGTCTTATCTAAAAAAAAATTAATAAAAAAAATCAGTAATATTTGAAGGTTATATATTGGATACACAATTAATTTCTATAAAGAATCAATAATGATATTCAATAAAATATGCATACATAAGTAGTAACTAGTGTTTGTAATTTGGGCGGGCATGTGTTTGGGTTCTTATTCAGAAATAGAGAAATAATGACAATAATATAAAGAAAAAATTAGAATAGGAATAAATTAATGAAATTTAATAATGAAATAAAGATGTTAAAAGAGCAACAGGGACTACCTTGTCGTTGAAGAGAGTTGGTCGTTCAATTGATCTTGTTGGTGGTGACGTCGGCATAAAGCTTTCCAGGTCTTCCAGTTTATCAAGCTCCAAACGCTCCAAGTCCTGAAAACTGCTTGCATCTAATTCATTAACAATATGGCTAACACCTGGGATAGACTCCAATCTCAACTCATTAGACTTTTTCATCAACCTTTGAAAGCCATCCTCATATAATAGACTTCTATCCTCGAGCTGTGTGACCCACAACACTCTTGCTTTGGAGGGAAATCCATAATTCGGTCCAATTAGAATGTGGTACCTTTCCAAATTCAGATGACTAAACATGTCTTCTGGCACAAAACTAACATCTCGTATCTCTATATGCAGAACTCTAAGCTTTCGCAGATCTTTTATTTCACTCACAAGACTGGCATTAATTTCACGGACACCCTCCATATACAACTCTTCTAGCTCTACCAATCCTGAGATGACATCTGGTTCAATCACCTTTAGACGGTAACAACTACTCAGGTTTAACACTTGTAGACGGCTCAAGTTTCCCATTGCTTTGGGCAACACCTCCAGACCCTGAGAAAATGAAAGGTCAAGAATCAACAAATTCGTCAACTCTCCAATTATAGCTATGTCGATATCTTTACCTTTCCAAATTCTCAAATGTAGTGCTTTGAGATTTTGAAGTGAACGAAAGGACGAAGCTAGCTTTTTTCCACCTTTAACATCCAAACGCAATGCTTTCAGCGCTTCGGTATCTTCAAAGAATCTATCGGTAATTTCTAGGCCACCGATGGTCCTCAACATTAGGAACTTGAGCCTTGGACATGCCAGCCTTTCAGGAAGTTGATCATCATTAAAACCTCCACCTCCAGGCACTGAAATTGCATACAACTCTT
>CM046379.1:1156735-1236735 GCA_025413485.1 Ficus microcarpa | reverse complement strand
TTTTTAAGAGAAAGACATCATCATAAAAAAGACAAAATAATTTGATCAAATTTTTGAATAGTATTTCTAGAACACTTCACTTTTTAAATATAGTTATAGATATATATCTTGAGTTAATGTTATAACACATTAATTAAAATATATATCAATTAGAAAATTATGTCACAGCGTTATCAATTTATTAACGCGTTATAATTTTTGGTGAAGCACATGACAGTAAAAGAAATTAAGAAACATATTAGTCAAATTAAATTTGTCAAAGCTTGAAGCTAGCGTTTAGGCCACTATATATGAGTGGCTGTTGAGCCCATTTATAAGAAAGGAAAACCGTGGACTCGTAATTTGTATTTTGATTTATGAAAAACCAAGTAGAATTATAGTCCAATTCAAAGGCAGCTTAAAAAAAAAAATATTGATCAAGGGTGTCCAAACTGGCCATCCATCTACTTAATTTCTTAATCAAAATAATATGTAAATCTCATGATAGCGAATGCAAATTTAGTAGTCAAAATAAGCATTCTTAAATCATGACCATATGGTAATTTTTGTTAATGCTTCGAAGACAAAACAAAAGAAATACATAGACAAACAAGATCAAGTAAATGAGCAGATTTTTTCATAATAGTAAAATAAAGTTTCAGGCGTAGAGCTTCAAATCGGATAACCGGGGTGTCGCAACAGCAACCAAAGGGTCCAACTTCTTTGTCACAATCCCAAATTTGTCCGACAATTCGAGCTTCTCGGCATGAAGGTCGGGCAATTTCCAATCGTAAGAATGCAAGAACGAAGCCAAGACAAAGGTCAACATTCTTTCTGCTAGGGGAAGCCCCGCGCAAATTCTTCTCCCGGATCCGAATGCAATGAAATTGAAATTGTTGCCACCATAAGCCAATTTCCCAGAGGCATCATCAGGACTTGCTCCAGTCACATGGAGGAACCTCTCGGGTCTAAATTCCGAAGGGCGGTCCCAAAGACTAGGATCTCTTTGAATAGCCCAAGCATTTATAAAAATTGTAGCGCCTTTGGGCACCTTATAGCCACCTAGAGTTGTGGTTTGTGAAGGAGTACGGGGCACTAAGAGCGGGAACGGAGGATGTAAGCGTAGCGTCTCTTTGATTACGGCGTATAAATACGGTAACTGGGACAAATGAGACTCCTCAACCATCTTGGTTAGCCCCACAACTTGGGTTAATTCTTCCTGGATTTTCTTCATCACCTCTGGATGTTTGAGAAGCTCTGTCATCACCCATTCAACTGTGGTTGATGAGCTTTCTGTTCCACCCACCACAGGGTCCTACATATATATATATATATATATATATATTTATATGCAAACATTGATTGTTATGAAAATGGCGCTGAAGCATATATTTTTGTTGGTTAGATCGAAAACCACAATAATCTTTTTAATTGTCAACAAATACACACACACACATATAAAACAAAAAAATGATTAATCTATTTGTAAAAATGTGTTTGTCCTAATTTAATACTTTATTAGTAAATATTTGATGTGAAAACATATAATTAATTAGAAACTATTTAATGATAGTACAGCTATTTATATGTGCAGGATACCTATGATATGCTCTAGAAATAATCAAGTTCAAATAGTTTGGGAATGTGTATATATATATATATATATATATATATATATTTATAAAACGACGCTTGTAATTTTTTTTATATATTATTATAAAAACAATAGATTTATTTGTAATATTTTTTTTAATGATACTTATTATTTGCATTAATAATTTTAAATAGTATCATATTACAATACAATACATAATATTATAATTTGAGATCTTTCTAGCGACATGAGACATTTTCTACATTAATATGGTTATATATTACTCGTTGTCCATAATACTAAAAATTCGTCACGCATGCTTTAACAAATTCATTGTGGCTCACAATCTATATATATATATATATATATATATATTTGAACTTCATATGTCCATTTTGAAACTACAAAAGATGCTTGAGACAGACAACATTGTCTAGACCTGTAATCCTTATAAACTATATATATATATATATATATATATATATTTTAACCTAATAATAACAATCGAAAAAACATATGTAGTATGAAATTTCTCATTTTAGGACACAGTTAATATCTGTTATAATTTAAACGAAAGCCTATATGACATCTTTTTTTATTTTTTTATTTTAATTTTTATGAATTATGTGATATCTAATCATACTAGAGGAAAAGAGGAAAAATAAAAACATACCATAAGAATGGCTTTGAGTTGGGCCATGGTAATGGACGTTTCACTATCCTCATTGCCCTCTTGACTATCCAAGAGAAACTGCAGAAAATCCTTCCTCATCTTGTTACAATGTTCTTCGGAACGTCCTTGCTTGTTATTCCTCATCTCAATCCTCCGTTGTTCAATGGCGGAATCGAACATCCGGTCGAACAACGCCGTCAGCCTCCTCGTCTCCCTCTCTATTCCTTGCACGTCAAGCCACGCGAGCGCGGGGAACACGTCGGAGACGTTCGATTTCCCGACGAGAAACAAGATGTCCGCCACCGCCTTTCGAAACTCGGGGTCATTGACCGCCGCCGCCTCCTCGCCCGGCAGCGAACCCCCCCATATCATCCTCAACATCGAGTTGATGGACGTCATATAGGCCAGGTGGTTTATGTCGATCGGTTTGCCGATCCTTTCGTGGACATAAAGAAGAGACTTCTTAACTTCTTCTCTTCTGAGGCCGCATAAACTGTCTAGGACATTGTTGTTCATCACCTCTTGTGCAAACACTTTGCGGAGCTTCTTCCAAACGGGCCCGTGGGGCGTGAAGGCGATGTCATTTCCGCCGAAAGTCGAGATCGTCACCGAGATGCTGAGGACGTGGTTGGCGAAAATCGTGTCCTTGTCCCGGACCATTTCTTTCACTAGAGATGGCGAGCTAAGCACTACGCATGTTTGGCTACCGAGCGAGAACTTGAAAATGGGGCCGTATAGGTCTGCCAAATCGGTGAATTGGCGGTGGAGGTCTCTGCTGAGGAAGGGAAGGTACCCGAGTATTGGCACGCCACGCGGCCCCGGTGGCGGCGGTGGGAGCCTTGAGTTATTGGAAAAACGCCGGAAAATATAGTGCCATAAGACCCCAAAAATGGTGGTGAGGAAGAGGGTGGTGAGTATGTCGCTAAGATTCCACATAGTTGGAGAGAAATAAACTATGGGACGATGAGAAAAGCTTGTAATTGGAAGCTTAATTTATAGGCTTTCTGTCTATAATTTGTTCTTGCGAAGATTATGTTGCTGCCAAATTTGCCAAAATTAGATAAGGGGCAGATTCATTATTGGCTTGGTACCAAAATATATATATATATATATATTTTTCTTTTTTGAGGCAGCACTAAACGTGACTAATAAGTGACTAGTTGCTTTGTTTTTCATTTGTTAAGTTTAGTTTTCTATTTATTTATTTGTTTTATATAAATAAAATATTATTATGATTACAAGTATATTCTAATAATAATTTTATATGTGATTTTATTATAAATACTGAATCTAAAAACATATATATAATTAAAAAAAGAAAATATCTTACAAACTTAAATTGGGGGAAAAAAAAAGATTACTAAACAAATTAGTCTTGCATTATCATTCCTTTTTGTGTGTGTGTGTGTGTGTGTTTTTTTTTAAATAATTTGCTAAGCTTGAAATTTTGTTTAATTATTAGTTTTGTCAAGGATGGAGCGATAATAGAGAATTGATAACTTGGTAAGGTCCCAAATTACTAAGGATTAGATTTGTTTGCCCGCAAAAATATATATATATATATATATATATTGTTTCTATTTTAATTTAGGCGTGGTTGTATACATAATTTAACACATTATGAAATTTACAATTTACTTGGTATTTAAATTTAACTATAATTAAATTATATTTTTTCATTTTAATTTTTATCTATTTCTGAAAAATTAACAAATATTATAATTATTTTTAAAAAATCAACTAATTTCAACTTAAAAATTTCATCTCTAACCGACAAATTATATACAAGTTTAGAATTTAAATATCTTATTTTTCAAATTTAAAAGCAAGAAAATATTATTAGTTAGGTATTAGGTATATGCATTTATTACAGTGTAAAATCTTTGTAATTTGTGCACTGAATTATTTATTGCTATTATTTTTATATTATTTTTTAATCACCGATCAGCTTAGCTAAGACGCTTTGAACGTGGCATGCTCATCTGTTGACATTGTGTTGGTGCATTTATTAAGGCCTGGATGTTTTTGTTTTCGGTTTAATATTGCTTTTTTTTTTTTTTTAATATAAGTATTTATCGCGAGATGTTATTCCACGTGAAATTGTTGTGGAGCAAATCGATAATAAAACCCTGCTGCCTGGTTGGTAGGCCTGCCGGAAAATTATAAGATCCCAATGAAACAAAAAGAACAATAACCCATACATTTGTTTCTACATTGAAAGGCTACATCCACGTGAAATGGTGTGGAGAAAATTCATAACCAATTTGTGGGCCCAACCTAATTAAGCTTTTCCTTGAAAGAGGCATGCTTTGTGGATATTGCACATTCACTTGATATTATGCATGCGTCTGGTATAAGGATTTCGATTGAAGAATTTGGATTTGAATTGAATTATACGTATAGTGTAATGTTTAAATTATTAGAGTTAAAAAGTATAAATATTTAAAATTTGTTTGGAAAAGAAATATCAATAGAAAGCTTATTTTGTTCGATTCGAAATTTTATATAATTAAAAAAAATCATTTCATTTAGACTTGAATATGCAAAGTTAAGGATTTTTAAAGTTTAATTTATAAAACTATAATAATAACTATTAATAATGAAACTGAGGTTGAATTCTTAAGGAAAAAAAGGGGACAAAAATTTAGCTGTAATTTGTAATCTAAATCATGATACCAAACGCATGCTATGTTCTAATATCATGAATACATTTCATCATGCATTCGAATATTCTTTTTAACTGTTGTATTCAAATAAAATGTGTATTTGAATAGTTATTTGAATATATATTGGGGAGAGAGAATGTGATGTAATTAATAATAATATACTGTTCAAATAAAAACGTTAAAATATAATATATGAGAAACCAATTATATATATATATTTTATTAAAATACAATATCGAGTGAGTATGGATCCAATCACACCATAACTATTCACAAAAAATTTTCTATAAATTAGTATAGTGATAAAGGGGTAAGCAAATCACATGTAACTACATGTTGGGCCTGCTCTAGCCGATGATCGTGGGGAAAATAACAATTTGAAGCTAAAAGTTATAAATGGAGAAAGGCAGTATAAAAGTGCCAAGAATCATAGTTCAATGGCGTCAGCATCGGGATCCACATTCTTCAGCAGTTTGTGTGTGTGTGTGTGTTTTTTTTTTTTACTCAAAAAAGCAGAAGTTTCAATTTGATGGAGGGGTGCCGACTGCATATGTGTTATAGAAAAATGGTTGGAGTAGCAAACTTTAATCTTAATATTAGAATTTAATTTACAAAACAAATGTAATGGTGTGGTTTAAAAAGTTCTCTCAGAGGATCTAGGTACTATTTATTTATAACATCTAATTTGAATCTTATAAATATGATTAATAGACCCTATATAAGAGGTGGTGTCACGACCCAACCTACGTAAGGCCGTGACTTCGTACTTACTTAACTTAAATACTAACTTTGTAACGATCCGATTTTGCGGGACTGTTACCTTACCATGCTTACTCAAACATACTTCATTTTAAAACTTACTTTTGCTTTACATTAAAATACGGAAATGTTTTTCTTTTTTCTTTTTAAACTCAATTTAAAACTCAAAACTCAAAACTTAACTTATACTTGTACTTATTTATATTATTCACTTGAGTACCGAGCTTTTAAATCACATTTTAACAAAATCATACTAGTTATCATATACGAGTACCATTGATTTATCATAATAACCTAATACAAACACATTTTACAAAACATATTTCCAAAACCCGTGGCAGTGTGCAACCCAAATTTCACAGTCTGCAGTGTCATTTCTCCACAGTCTTGCATTAAACATTGCCGATAGGTTGTTTACCTACAGCATGAACGTAAGTTATGAGCTTTTTCTCAGTAAGTACAACTTTCTATTCTGCAAAACATTTTTAATAAAAGAAGGCATGAATCGATTATGCTTTCTCATGAATCGATTATGCTTTTTTATGTTAATTTGGTTTTGGGCCCCCTACATATCATGTGTGCACGTACCATGACGTATAGCCATGGAGTGGTTGTGACGGCTAGTCTAATCCAACTCAAACCATGAACCAAACTGTTTAACATGGAGTAGTTGGGACAACCAATCCAATCCAACTCAAACTATGGACCAAACTATTTAAAGCCACACTTGGGGCAAGTCGGTACAACACAATAAAATTTACTTGTCTTATCTTATTTAAGGAAAACTTGTTCTTGGTTGATATACTTGAAAACTTGAATCTTAACTGTTTCTTACTTGAAAGCTTAATCTTGTTCTGATAATGTGATTTATTATTAGTGAACATGCTTTCATGATGTCACAATAATGTCACAATAATAAAACATAAAACATAAAACATATGTCCATCATGTAAATCAATGCATGAATTTTTGAAAAACATGCAATGTAATAAAAACATTTTGCCCATATTGTAAGCAGAGTTGTACTTACAAATTGTCCTATGCTCTTAGTCTATCGTTCCAACAAGACACGAATATTCTTGTTTCAAACAGAGCGTAAGATAATAGTCGTTCTATCTTACTATAAAACATAACATACTAGATCGGTATTCAATCCGATTACCTTTGGTAATCATAGATACAAATCTGATTATAGTAAACCGGTATCCTATCCGATTATCATTGGTAATCAAGGATATAGGCCCTAACATAACAAATCGGTATCCTATCTGATTACCATCAGTCATATACTTGTTACCATATTCTTAGTATATTTTCCTTTCTTAAAAATATCTTTGTTTACCTGAAAATATCATAACTTTACAAATTAAGTATTTCTTACCATATTACTTGAAGTTACATTTTATAAAACATAGTACGTTTAAAAATTATTAGAGAAATTCTATTGGATTTAAACTTTTTTGAAACCATTTTCATAAAATCTCAATTTCTCTTTAAAGAAATCATAAAATCTTGAAAACTGCTTTTAAAATATTCTTTTAATTTATTGGAATGCATGTGTGTAGGAAATTTCCTGTACCATTCACAGTTTTGAAAATCCCATTTTATTTTTAAATCGGTTTAAAATCTGAAAAAAATTTCTTTACAAAAGTTGTAGATCTCGTTGAAACTACAACTTTCTTTTTTCATTCAAAACTTAAATCTGCCTTTAACTTACTCATTTTTTCTTTTGAAAAATTCTGGCTGCGTACACCGTCTGTACTGACCAGCTTTGAATTTTGATAAAAATAGAGGCCTTTGAAGCCGTCCATGTTGTAACGAGCCGCCTAGCACAGGCCGTTAGCTTACACACATACTTACTTACTTAACTTATTGTACTTATTTATTTGACGAAAAGCAGCGGAAATTTTTTTTTTTTATTTTTTATACTAGTTTATATACGTCTAAACGAAATAAGTGTATCGTAAAGAAAATATTTAACATAAGAAAATGCATAATGACAAAACGCGTAGCGGTATCGTATTTCCACAATTTCACAGTTTGCCCCGCTTCGCCCTTCCATCTTGCATCACCCATTGCTGTCAGGTGGCTTACCTACAGCATAGACGGTGAGCTTTCGCTCAGTAAACACAACTATCTAAACCGCGACATCATATACATAAGTTAGCATCATATCCTAACTTAACTTCTCATGACATATCTCATCATCTCATACTTGCATTTAACATAACATACCCATCACATCAAGACAT
This sequence comes from Ficus microcarpa, assembly GCA_025413485.1. Lineage (NCBI taxonomy): Eukaryota > Viridiplantae > Streptophyta > Magnoliopsida > Rosales > Moraceae > Ficus > Ficus microcarpa. The sequence continues at coordinate 1,228,812 of CM046379.1, read as the reverse complement.
AATATAGCATATGCATGGTCCAGTTATGCTCGTTTTACATTTTCTTCATTCTTACATACTTTCATACTTATCTTACTTAGGGCCCTTAACATAAGCGTCTATACCCGGTGCGCGACTATGGAGTGGTTGGGGTGGCCAGCCCAGTCCAACTCAAACCATAGTCCAACCCGACCTCGGACGGGTGGTACGACACTGGCAAGCTTGCTTGCCATCTTACTTTCTTATCCTTTAATCTCGTCTTGTGTTTAGTGAACATGCATCGTGATGTCATTCTTACATAAACCACAACATACTTGGCATCTTACCTTACATGCTCAGCTTACATAGCATATCATCATATCACATAGCACATCACATAGCATATCACACATAGCAACATAACATAGCATTCAGTTTAACATACTTTAAGACATACCACAAAGCATATCATAACAACAATCAACATAAATTCCTAACATGCATGTAATATACTTAGACAAGTATCAACTAAAGCCTATGCTGCAGACGGAGTTGTACTTACCTCTCTTTTGCTATGTTCTGCTTGATGCTGTTTTCCACTGGGGCACGGCTGCAGGTTTCTTCCTGCTTGAAAAAGGGCATAGATAAGAGTCTAATTCTCATTGTGGAATGTTGGTGTCCTAACCAACATGCCTACAAAATCCTAGTTGTATGTCCTTGATACCTGATATCTTACTTGGCCACACTTAGTTATCCTACTATTTAAGAATAATCGAACTTGGATTATTCCTTAAGAGGCTACGTTGGATAACCTCTTGAACTAGGCCCTTGACATACTACTTGGTTTTCTTAAAAACCTTGGGCTCTACCCTTATATCGTAATTTATTGGATTAATTTCATTAACCCTCTTCTTTTGGCCCAATTCTAGATTCTTGGTATACCTTAGGGTTACATTGGATAACCCTTAAGGTTTTGCTTAGTTAAACATTGAGTCAACCAAAGTCAACCCTTGGTCTGTTGGAAAAATCGGATCCGGTATTGGAGTTACGGCGCAGCGGAAGTTTTAAAAATTTTATGCCGTTTCCGGAAAAGAAGCTCATGATGCATATAACAATAAATTAATTCATGATCAAGCGTACCTTATTTCTTGGATTCCGGAATTGCTAGAGCGTTTGACCAACGTGTCTTCTCTACTATTCTCGGGTTCCACGTCTCAAAGTGTGTGTGGGCACACGTTCTATGAATCCAAGCGACCGGTATTTCTTTCCGAAGTCTAGATCCCTCCTTCTCAATTCCGATGATCCTCGTTGAGAATTTGATCCAACTTCTTTCTTCAAAACTACAAAACAGAAACCGGTTAACCTCCTATGAAAATAATCACTCGGTTTAACCTTTCTCGCAGTTTTGATTCAATGGAATTTTCTTTCTTTTTCTCTCTCACAAGAAAGCCGAATTTTTGATGTGGAAGAAAAAAAAAAATTTTTTTTTATTATTAAAAAAAACGTTTTTCCCCTTTTTAAAATTATCAAAAATTCGTTTTTCAAGAACTCCTAGCCTTTATATAGTATTACAATCCTTTTCAAAATTTATCTCCTACTTGAAAAATAATTAATAATTATTTTCCGGATAAATCTTGAACCAAAAGATCATACAACTTTAGGGCTAGATTCATTGAACCTAAAAACAAATTTCAAGAGGAAATCCCCTTTAAAATTCGGCCACAAAGTGAGAGAAATCTTGATTGGTGGTTTAAATTTTAAATCAAGAATCTAGACTAGTCAAAAGATCCTAGTCCTATCTAGATTCAAACTTCTTTTAAACCTTTTCGAATTTAAATAGGATTAACATATTTGAATAAATATTTTCCATAAACATTATCCATATTAATTAATTTAAATTAATGAAATATTTCAAATTTTCTTTCCTCACAAAAACCATGCACCTCTTTAATTAGGAAAGAAAAATTCATGAAATAATCTCCATTATTTAAACCAATTAATAATTAAATGTTAGGAATATATTTAAATAATTTTGAAACAAAATTTTCTTCCCTCCATACAATTAAAAAACGTGCACCACTTTTAATTAGGAGAGAAAAATTTTGTTTTCCAAAATTCAAATACAATCTTATTTTCAAAATTCAAATTAACCAATCACATGTTGACAAATCATTTGTCTACAAATTTCACATGTCCAATCCTTTCTGGATTACATGTTAGAGAGTACCATGTCTTAATAGACATTACAAAATTCCATTTACAATTTACCGATCTCATTAGGAACAAATCCCGAGACGTTTCGTGGAACTATATGAGCTAATAGAGGGACCCGATGGAAATATGTAAAGAGGCTCCTATAATTGTGAAAAATTAATCCCAGATTAATTATCCATCAATTATCAACTTCAAAACTATTCCACTAAAAGTTTGAAGCTGAACTCCTGTTTACATACCGTATTACGAAAGCTCTCTCACGTAGTGCTTCTTCCATGATTTATTCATCGCTTGCTTAATCCCCATATGTTATCCATGATTGAATTAAGGACTTTTTCCGTTTTACATTTTCAATCATTTTAACTTAAAGTTCAATTATTCTCCATTGAAAGAACCACCAATTGTAAAACCATACAATTGGAAAAACCACCAGAGAACACAAAGTAAACCGATGGCCAAGATCTTGTTATTCTATCTTTCAATCCCCGAATAATACCTTTAAGTAGATAACATTTACTATCATTAAGATAGCTATGGATTCCGTATCTATGAATCTTGATATCTCCATCCATAAGTCATGCACCCAAAACACAAGTATGTTGACCATGAATTAACAGTGTCTCACCTTTAGTGCATCAAAGTACATAAGTCATGGATGCGAACTCAAGTAATCATTTCAGGATTAAGATTAATGCAGGATGATAATCAAAGTATCATTGATTTTTATAAACGGAATTATTAAACCGAATCAATTAACACTTTAGGTCCAGTCCAATGTCATACCTCAATACTGGTATACATTAAAGTTTCTACTCGGAACCTATCCGATGGTCAAGACAAACCATCCCTCCAAGGAAGTAGACAACCTTTACAATCTTATCATGAATAAGATCCCCAAATCTTATTCCGTTGATTGCGGACTATTTATTTAGACTGTTATCAAATTACCACGTCTTCTATGCATACCCCGTATACATATGGTAATTCGATATATTACCAACAGCCTAGGAGTATTTTATGTTTGCTCAAAATAATTATACAATCAACAAATGAAAGTAAATAGGACACAACTTATTAAACATGAATAATTTCCTCTTATTAATATCAAAATGTCATATTTACAGAAAATCCCTAAGATTTTCTATCCTTAGGGCACCTATAGATCCCAACAATCTCCCACTTGCCCTAAGCGAGTAAATGTGACATATTACGCATCCCCATGCCTTCGACGTGTTCTTCGAATCTTCTGGCCACCAAAGTCTTTGTGAACGGGTCAGCAAGATTGTCCTCCGATGCGATTTTGCAAACCGTCACATTTCCACTCTCAACAAAGCCTCTGATAATGTGATATTTTCTGTCAATGTGCTTACTCCTCTTATGATGCCTAGGATCCTTGGTATTAGCTACTGCTGCACTGTTGTCACAGTAGAGCACCATAGCTTTATCCATACCAGGAACGATCTCAAGGTTACTAAGGAACCTGCGGAGCCAAACCGCTTCCTTTGATGCCTCACTGGCTGCCACATACTCGGCTTCCATGGTCGAGTCAGCAATACAAGATTGCTTAACACTCCTCCACACAACGGCACCACCTCCAAGGTTGAAGACAGATCCTGAAGTCGATTTCCTTGAATCCTGATCTGATTGAAAATCAGAATCAGTATATCCTATAGGAACAAGGTCCTGACCGGAATACACTAGCATATAATCCCTCGTTCTCCGTAGATACTTGAGTATATGCTTGACCGCAGCCCAATGGTTCGGTCCCGGATTCGACTGATATCGACTTACCATACCAACCGCAAAACAAATGTCAGGCCTAGTGCATAACATAGCGTACATAAGACTACCTACTGCTGATGCATAAGGTACATTTTTCATACGCTCCCTTTCTTCCGATGTCTTGGGACAGTCATTTTTAGAAAGTTTGATTCCAATCCTGAAAGGTTGAGCACCTTTCTTGGAATCCTTCATAGAAAACCTCTCAAGTACTTTATCAATGTATAAAGCTTGGGAGAGTGCTATCGTTTTGTTCTTTCTATCTCTAAAGAGTTGAATACCAAGAACATAACTAGCTTCTCCTAAGTCCTTCATGTCAAACTGTTTGGCTAACCAAACTTTGACAGATGATAGTATTGCCACATCGTTTCCAATAAGCAATATATCATCCACATAGAGTACAAGGAACACCACTTTCTCGTTCTTGATACATTTATAAACACATGGTTCATCAATGTTTTGTTTGAATCCATAAGTTTTGATCGCTTGATCAAACCTAATATTCCAAGAACGAGATGCTTGCTTTAATCCATAAATGGATTTAAGCAACTTGCATACTTTGTCTTCTTGGCCTTTTGCCTTGAATCCGTCTGGTTGTATCATATAGATATCTTCCTCAAGAGAGCCATTTAAGAAAGCTGTCTTGACATCCATTTGCCAGATCTCATAATCGAGAGCAGCCGCAATGGATAAAAGAATGCGGATTGACTTAAGCATTGCTACAGGCGAGAAGGTTTCTTCATAGTCGATTCCTTCTTTCTGCGTATAGCCCTTCGCTACAAGTCTTGCCTTGAAAGTTTCCACTTTCCCATCCACACCTCTCTTCCTCTTGTATACCCACTTACACCCAATCGGTTTTATGCCTTGGGGTAAGTCTACAAGTTTCCAGACTCCGTTGGAATCCATAGATTCCATCTCGGCGTTCATAGTCTTTTGCCAAAGACTAGAATCAACATCCTCCATAGCTTCCTTGTACGTAGCCGGATCATCAATATGTTCTATGGATTCTGCTTCATAAACTTCACCACTGAACATGTACCTTTCAGGTTCCCTGATAATCCTCCCACTACGACGAAGCTCCTGTGGTTGTTGATTCTTTAGTGATTTTTCCGCAGGGTTTTCTGTGACTTTAGGAACATCCAAACCCGAAGTCATCTCCTCAAGCACTACTTTGCTACGAGGTTTAAAGTCTTCCATGTAACTTTCCTCAAGGAATGTTGCATGTGTTAAAACAAAGACTTTATTTTGCTTTGGATTATAGAACAGACCACCTTTTGTCCCTTTTGGATAGCCAACAAACAAGCACACTTCTGATCGTGACTCCAATTTCTTCGCTTCCTTATCCAGGACGTGTGCCGGACAACCCCAAATTCGAATATGATTCAAATTAGGTTTCCTACTCGTCCATAACTCATAAGGAGTTTTAGGAACCGATTTGGAGGGAACGTTATCCAGAAGATAGCATGCAGTTTGTATGGCGTGCCCCCAAAATGATAAAGGTAAAGTGGAATAACTCATCATAGACCGGACCATATCCAATATTGTCCTATTCCTTCTCTCAGCTACACCATTCTGTTGAGGAGTACCAGGTGCAGTCAACTGGGATTGTATCCCATTCTCTATCAAATATCCTAAGAACTCATCCGATAGGTATTCCCCACCTCGATCCGATCGAAGTGTCTTAATGGACTTGCCTAATTGTTTCTCCGCTTCAGCCCGAAATTCTTTGAACTTGTCAAAGGCTTCGCTTTTGCGGGTCATTAAATAGACATATCCATACCTTGAGTAATCATCAATAAAAGTGATATAATACTCATACCCACCACGTGCTTCTATGTTCATGGGACCACAAACATCTGTATGCACAAGTTCTAAAAGTTTCTCGGCACGACCATCCTTGGCAGCAAAGTGCCGTTTAGTCATCTTGCCCTCCAAACAGGATTCGCATTGTGGCCAAGGTTCAACCTCGTACAAGTCGAGGCATTCATCTTTTACCATCCTTTGAATTCTGTTAAGGCTTATGTGACCAAGTCGTAAATGCCAAAGATATGATTTGTTAGAGTGAGAAGACTTATGTCTTTTAGAGTTCTTTTCCAATTCTGTATCAAGCAGTGAGTGCATCTTAGGTTTGATAAAATAAAGATTTCCATGCATCCATCCATTACAGATAAGAGAATTGTTTTTCCTAATAACAACTTTATTATTAAAAGAAACTGAATAAGAATATTTAATTAAACAAGCTACCAAAATTAGGTTCCTCTTAAAATTAGGAACATAAAAACAATGTCTCAAAACAATAAACCTAAATTCATCAAAATAAAGATGCACTTCTCCCACTGCTTCAGCTCGCACCAACGTCCCATCGCCGGTTCTTAACGTAAAGTCCTCCTCATGCAGACTTCTCGTTACCTTGAACCCCTGTAGAGAAATACAAACATGGTTAGTAGCTCCAGAATCTATAACCCAATTGTCCTTAGATTCTTCCACTAAACAACCCTCAAGATACAGGACATTGAAATTACCTTTCTGCTTTTGCAAAGTCAGGAAATCTCGGCAATCCTTCTTGAAATGTCCTTTCTTCCCACAGTGAAAGCACTTAACCTTTTTGGGGTCCACCTTTTGCTTCTTAGTCTTGGTAGACTTCTTAGAAGCAAGTGCATTCACCGCAGGCTTATTCCCCTTGTTCTTCCCTTTTTCCTTCTTCCTTTTGGGATTAGGAACAGACGAACTAGGTTCAGCCAAATTTGCCTCAGCCTTAGATCCAGAACCCTTAAAAATGTTCTCAAAGGCTTGCAACTCTTTCATCAATTCCGTTAAAGACATCTCCTTCCGGTTAAGGTTGTAGGATGCCTGAAACAAATCGAAATCCTTGGATAAGGTTTGAAAAACCATAACCAGTTGAGTTGCAGCATCGATCTCAGCCCCATTTGCCTGAGCTTCAGACAAATAAGCCATGACTGTCATCATGTGCTCCTTGATGGGAGTTCCAACCTTCTGCCTGCAGTTCATGAGACCTTTGATAGCATTGGTCTTAGCCTGGATAGTTTGTTCACCAAACATTTCCTCCAAGTTATCCATGATCTGCCTAGCAGTTTGATGTTCCTCATGCTGTTTCTGGAGCACGTTAGACATGCTCGCCCGAATATAGCACATGGCACTAAGGTTGGAATTGTCCCAGCGCTCAAGCGCTACAAAATCCCTATCAGGAGCATCGATCGTAGGCGTAGGTGGTCGAGGTTGGGTTAGGACAAAACTGTGTTTCTCAAAGTTTAGGACGATTAGCAAGTTCCTTTTCCAGTCATTAAAATTCTCGCCAGTTAATTTGTTTTGCGTAAGTATCACAGATAAAGGGCTTGACATTTTGATCTATAATAAGAAAACATGTAATAAGTATGAGCAAACATCTATCAGTTTATAAAATATGATTTTGTAATGAAACAAAAAGATCTATATGCAATCTAAATGTTCATGTGTAAAACCCTTAAAACACATACCTTACAACGACAATTCCTAGCTACCGCTTTCTAAGCTACCGAGGGGTAGTCATAGAATAACTAGCCAAGAACACGGATCCCTTCCGATTAATACATATTCATCCATGGAACAAACTCCATTAAATATATATTAACTATCGTTTATTTGGCCACTAATTTACATAACAGAGCCTCGAGGGAGGGTTAATAAATAAAGTAGTATGAGTGTGTAACCATCGTTTCCAATTTTGAATCCATATTTTACATCCGCCACCGAAGGGTGATCTAAACATAAAATATGCCCAAAATTGTTATCCTTTCGGAAATCCAAATCAGTGTGCGCTCTAGGTAAGATACCTATCCGAAGGGAATTCTCGGATCGAAACCGAGTAGTAGGCACTACCATGTGTAACTATTGGACCAACGATGGAGGCCGTAGGTCTTAGTGTGTAAAACCTTCTCCCACTCAATCTTTTAAATTAGGGTTTTTGTTTTTTATGCATAAACAATATTTATTGAGTGGCACTCCCTAATCTATATGGCATGTTATCAATACATCATGAAATAGTATTACATATTCATATAGCAAGTCATCATCCATGGTTTGCAAAATATGTAAATAGCCGTGGATCATGATTCCATCCTAGAGAAAAGAAAATTGCAAAATTTACAAAAATTAACCGAAACATATATCGGCCTTCATTTGTAGATCCATGCCGTGTATCCTTCTTCAATGTGTCTTCCTTCTCCAATGTCACATCTTTTTAAATTTAAAATTAAATTTAAATTTCAAAAAAGATTATATGTGATTTTTAATTTTAATCAAAATTACAAAATATCAAAATTTAAATTAAAAATCCGGTTTATTAAATTTTAAAATTTAAAATTTGAAATTTCCAAATTTAAAATTTGAAATTTCCAAATTTCAAATTTAAATCACAAAATTTTAAAATTCATAATAATATCCATTAAATTTAAATTTAAATTTTCAATTTTGATTTCCAAATTATCAAAATCACATATCATTGGAAATTAAATTTTCAAAAGATTCTTGTGATTTTTTTTTTTAATACAAAAAAAAAAAATTTTTTTTTGAATTAAAAAAATTTCCAAAAATAAAAAAAATCACATCCTTTGAAAATTTCCATAAACCTTCGTTCATCTTCAATCTCCTTGAATCCATTGTAGCCCGAATTTTACAAAAAAATTCCTATGCCGTTTCCGGCTTACAAAATTTCTAGGAATTGAAAGAACGACCTAGCGGTGATTATAGACCGCATCTATTACACTTGAAAAACCTAGATACAAATTCTAACCTCTATGGAATCATGACCGGCAAAATTGAACAAGCATCATATATTATCAAAATAATATAAAGCATTCATCCATACATCCATTCATAATATATTTAACATACTCAAAATAAAACCTAGAGTGCCAACTCTCTAAAATATTTCATTAATGCATGGAGAGAAATTTATTTGATCAAATAATTTATATTATATGCATGATCATAACCTGTCTCTGATACCAGTTGTTGGAAAAATCGGATCCGGTATTGGAGTTACGGCGCAGCGGAAGTTTTAAAAATTTTATGCCGTTTCCGGAAAAGAAGCTCATGATGCATATAACAATAAATTAATTCATGATCAAGCGTACCTTATTTCTTGGATTCCGGAATTGCTAGAGCGTTTGACCAACGTGTCTTCTCTACTATTCTCGAGTTCCACGTCTCAAAGTGTGTGTGGGCACACGTTCTATGAATCCAAGCGACCGGTATTTCTTTCCGAAGTCTAGATCCCTCCTTCTCAATTCCGATGATCCTCGTTGAGAATTTGATCCAACTTCTTTCTTCAAAACTACAAAACAGAAACCGGTTAACCTCCTATGAAAATAATCACTCGGTTTAACCTTTCTCGCAGTTTTGATTCAATGGAATTTTCTTTCTTTTTCTCTCTCACAAGAAAGCCGAATTTTTGATGTGGAAGAAAAAAAAAATTTTTTTTTATTATTAAAAAAAACGTTTTTCCCCTTTTTAAAATTATCAAAAATTCGTTTTTCAAGAACTCCTAGCCTTTATATAGTATTACAATCCTTTTCAAAATTTATCTCCTACTTGAAAAATAATTAATAATTATTTTCCGGATAAATCTTGAACCAAAAGATCATACAACTTTAGGGCTAGATTCATTGAACCTAAAAACAAATTTCAAGAGGAAATCCCCTTTAAAATTCGGCCACAAAGTGAGAGAAATCTTGATTGGTGGTTTAAATTTTAAATCAAGAATCTAGACTAGTCAAAAGATCCTAGTCCTATCTAGATTCAAACTTCTTTTAAACCTTTTCGAATTTAAATAGGATTAACATATTTGAATAAATATTTTCCATAAACATTATCCATATTAATTAATTTAAATTAATGAAATATTTCAAATTTTCTTTCCTCACAAAAACCATGCACCTCTTTAATTAGGAAAGAAAAATTCATGAAATAATCTCCATTATTTAAACCAATTAATAATTAAATGTTAGGAATATATTTAAATAATTTTGAAACAAAATTTTCTTCCCTCCATACAATTAAAAAACGTGCACCACTTTTAATTAGGAGAGAAAAATTTTGTTTTCCAAAATTCAAATACAATCTTATTTTCAAAATTCAAATTAACCAATCACATGTTGACAAATCATTTGTCTACAAATTTCACATGTCCAATCCTTTCTGGATTGCATGTTAGAGAGTACCATGTCTTAATAGACATTACAAAATTCCATTTACAATTTACCGATCTCATTAGGAACAAATCCCGAGACGTTTCGTGGAACTATATGAGCTAATAGAGGGACCCGATGGAAATATGTAAAGAGGCTCCTATAATTGTGAAAAATTAATCCCAGATTAATTATCCATCAATTATCAACTTCAAAACTATTCCACTAAAAGTTTGAAGCTGAACTCCTGTTTACATACCGTATTACGAAAGCTCTCTCACGTAGTGCTTCTTCCATGATTTATTCATCGCTTGCTTAATCCCCATATGTTATCCATGATTGAATTAAGGACTTTTTCCGTTTTACATTTTCAATCATTTTAACTTAAAGTTCAATTATTCTCCATTGAAAGAACCACCAATTGTAAAACCATACAATTGGAAAAACCACCAGAGAACACAAAGTAAACCGATGGCCAAAATCTTGTTATTCTATCTTTCAATCCCCGAATAATACCTTTAAGTAGATAACATTTACTATCATTAAGATAGCTATGGATTCCGTATCTATGAATCTTGATATCTCCATCCATAAGTCATGCACCCAAAACACAAGTATGTTGACCATGAATTAACAGTGTCTCACCTTTAGTGCATCAAAGTACATAAGTCATGGATGCGAACTCAAGTAATCATTTCAGGATTAAGATTAATGCAGGATGATAATCAAAGTATCATTGATTCTTATAAACGGAATTATTAAACCGAATCAATTAACACTTTAGGTCCAGTCCAATGTCATACCTCAATACTGGTATACATTAAAGTTTCTACTCGGAACCTATCCGATGGTCAAGACAAACCATCCCTCCAAGGAAGTAGACAACCTTTACAATCTTATCATGAATAAGATCCCCAAATCTTATTCCGTTGATTGCGGACTATTTATTTAGACTGTTATCAAATTACCACGTCTTCTATGCATACCCCGTATACATATGGTAATTCGATATATTACCAATAGCCTAGGAGTATTTTATGTTTGCTCAAAATAATTATACAATCAACAAATGAAAGTAAATAGGACACAACTTATTAAACATGAATAATTTCCTCTTATTAATATCAAAATGTCATATTTACAGAAAATCCCTAAGATTTTCTATCCTTAGGGCACCTATAGATCCCAACATGGTCAACTAAGGTCAACTCTCGGTCAACCCTGTAACTCGGATATAATATTCGGTTACTGCCCGTTACGTTCATTTTGCTCTACCTTGGCTTAAAAATCTCACTTTTTCTTAATTTGGAAAAAGTTGAGGAACAATTCTTAAAACTCTTAACTTTACTTGTAAAAATTTATGTTTTCGAAACGGATTTTATAAAAATCATTTAGGATTAGAAACTGCCTTTGGAACAGTTTCCATAGTCAAAATAGTGATTTTATTTTGATTTTGGAGCAGAAAACAATTTTTCTGAACTATTTTTGGAAAATCCTGTGCAGGAATTTTCGGTTTCCTGCACACCTTCCGTAAAACAGCGTTAGTTTAAAAATCTACTCCGAATTTGAAAAACTTGTCTTCATGAAAGTTTTAGCTCTCAAAAAATCCTAAAACTTTCGTGTTTTGTGAAAAATCCAGTTCATCTTATATTTTTGTTAGTTTTCATTTGAAACTGGCTGGGCGTGTAAACTAGGTCTGGGCAGACCAGTCTCGGGTTTTGATAAAAACGGAGGCCATTGGAGCCTCATTTTGGGATTTTGCCCAGGTTGTCCTCTAGGAAAAATCATTCCGAACAACTTTCATGTTTTACATTTTCCCCCATTCGGCCTCTCAAGGCCTTAAATTTTCACTTTCCCGAAACTGACCAGTTTCGTATCCGAATTGACAGTTTCGGTAGTTAAGTCCGGTTTACGTCCTATTTCGCGAAATCTATCTCGACCGACCATTTCGGGAGCCTACACAACAAACACGCAGCATATCTAACATCCCACATAAGCCCATAAGTAGCTCCAACGGGTCCATGCAAACCAAACCCGAAAGCCCTAAATCCTAGGTTTGCTTGGTTCTAGCTTTTGCAATCTATTCATACAAGCATCAATCATTCACCCTTAAACTAGCATACCATCAAGCACTGCCTGGGGCAGATTTTTGGACCAAAACAGGGGACACACAACCCTAAACATTTAGCATGCAATCCATCAACCAACAAGCACAAAACAAGCAAGAAATTAAGCCATACACCCTAAATCTCCTAATCAAGCATATATGAACCAACTAGGGCAAGAAAATTACATGTGGAGTTATGTCCCTATAAAACCGAATTGAAGCACAAATAAACTTCAAAATTGGACTCAAATTGAAGAGTTAGGGCTCAAGAATTTACCTTAGACCAAAGTTAGGTTTTGGTCAAGAAAATCACTTTCTCCCCCTAGCTCCCCTTGCCCACGGCTTCACCTCCAATTTGAGTACCAAAATTTTTCATTGGTCTCCTTGGTTGGTCCACTCCAAACCGAGCACCACCACAAGGGTTTTCCCTCAAAAATTTTCAACTTTTTCCCTTTTATTCTCCTTCCTCTCACACTCGGCCACACACCCAAAAGTGACCCAAAATTTTTTCAAACTTTTCTTGGCTTTCCCTAGTGAAAAACCAAACTCCTCCTAAGCAAAAGCCCTCAAGAAATTTTTGATTTTTCTTTCCTCCCTCTCTCACTCTTGGCTGCGGATTTTCAAGGAAAAATTTGGCAAGAGTTTACCTAAGTTTTTTGAATAAAATGAATAGAACCCATGCCTATTTATAGAGATTTGAAACTTTCCTCTAATTCCACAAAAACCCCAAAATTTTTGATATTCCCACAAGGGGGATGTTGAGGTGGCCGGCCAAGGGATGCTAGAAGCTTCTAATATTTCTTTCCAAGCTAAATCAAGGATTAATGACATCATAATTAAAAAGTTGGATGATGTCATCTTTTATGAGCCTTGTTTGGCTTGTTTCATCCAAAAATCCATTTTTTGTGCCACACAGATATTTCTAATACTGTTTTTCACTAATACACAGTATTTTTATACTGTACCATAGTACAAAAATTTATCTGTGTAAAATCGGACAGTATAATTTTTTTCTTATTTTTCCGAGCCCTTTTTGCCTTTAATCTTAACTTGGTGTGCTTGATTTTCTAGGGTAATTTTTAGGCCTATTCTTGCTATCTAGCTCACAAAAATTATTTTTTCGCAGTATACTTTCCATACTGCTTTTCAACATATCGTAAAGTCAACCTTTGACTTTTCTTAGTCAAACTTTGACTTTTTCGGTCAAAGTTGACTTTTGTAAAGTCATGTACTTTTTCAGCCTTTTCGACTCAAAAGGTCCGTTTTTGAGCTTAACAATCAATTTTGAGTCTTATCGACCCATAAGAACTCACAAATTCTTACAAAAGCCCTGAATCGAGCTTTTTCACGACTACCTTCATAATGTGAAAATAATTCCTTAGAAGGAAAATAATAGTAACATGAAAGTTCTAGATATTACACACGTTGCCCCCTAAGATTTTTAATTTCCTACAACTTTGCAGTTATCACTGTTTCCAAATTTAACCTCTAAGGGCCTCAAAATTAAGTTTCTAGAAAACTGTCCAGTTAAATCTAAAAATTGATAGTTTTGTATTTTGTTGGTTTTTGCTTAAAAATTTACACACATTACCTCAAACGGTCACAACCGTGAGCCTATATCAATGCAGCATGTTGAATACATATTTAACATTTAATCATTCACTTGTTCATCTTCATGAAAAACACAATATTTGATAAACTTTTCAAGCTTACCAAAATGTGTTTTTGGGTTAATTCCTTAACCAACACACTTATGACATTTATATATCTGTCATTCATATATCATCCATATCAAAATATGTGAAAGCATATTCACAAACACTTGGTGAGCAATGAGCACACATAACCTTAAAACTCAACATAGTGCATAAAAATCAAACTCATGCATAGAGCTAACTACCAAGATAACTCTAGCATAACCAATTATCAAAAACCATAATATAAGAAGCATGAGCTTATGCTCTTACAACCCATAGCTTGAAATATACATAAATTCCATAAATGAAATTCTTAGTTAGAGGGTTGAGATTATACCTCTAAAGCTTTGAAAGAGTGGTTATAGATCCTTACATGAGCAAAAATTCTTGCTCTACTCTTCCACGATAGCAACCGGCTAGCCCACCTCCCCCTCTCTCTCTTTTTCTAAGGTTAGAGAGGAATAGTTGAAAAGGAACTAAAAGTTGGGAAGCCAACTAAATGGTTTAACTCAACACTACCCACCTCTATTTATAGGTGGAATTTTCATAATTTTTCACAATTATTTTATTTCTAAAATTCTCCTTGAATTTACATATTGGTCCTTAAAGACAAAATATTTACTTTCCAAGTCCCTCCAAGTGGCTGGCCATGCATGTATTGGGGTTAAAAAAAGTATTTTTAAACTTATCTCTAATTGTATCCTTGTTCCCTAAGGCCACCAAAGACAACCGCCATGTGGCTTAGGTGGAGGATTTAAGCCAAAAACAATAAATCAAAAATTGTGTATTTATCCACAATTACTTGACCGCCAAGTCAAGTAAGGCTTTGTTTGGCATTCCCCCTAATACACAGTATAATTTCTTAATAATCCAGATAGTGTAAATACTGTTATAACTATCCACAGTCCAAGAATACTGAACTACAGTCTAAAATTTATCTCCACTTAACTGGACCGCGTATAGGATTTTCTTATGACTTGAAGCTACTTAGTCCTTATTGCTCCAAATGTTATTCCTGATTTTTCTGGAGTGATCCATTTCCTTATTCTTACTTTTTCATCCGTAATGATGGTCGGTCACAGCATAATTTCAATACTGCTTATTATACTACAATACCGTCTTATTCAAGTCATAATTTATCATGATCATTCATTGACCCGAACAAAAATCATAATTCATGATTCGGCCTTTTTCATCATAAAGCTTCATACTTAACTTAATGAACTATCATTGAGTCTTACAACACTATAAAACTCAAATATCTTCTGATAATCAAATCAGATCATGAGTTTCATATTGACATACATGATTCAGACTTAGATTTTCAATTATATCTAAGGAAATCACAAGTTCATCAAAATTTTGGGTTGTTACAATTGGGACTTCCCATCATAGAAGCTTCTTATTATAATACAAATATAATTTTTTTTTATGCTAGAAAATGACAGAAACATGTTTACAAATTAAGCTTGCATTTGTAATATTGGTTTAAAATAGAATTTTTAGATTGAACATGATTAACTCTTTTAAAAATTAATTAAAATTTTTTGTTGATTTTTCCCAAAAAAAAAAAAGATGACAAAAAGTAATATGAAAAACATAGGTCCAGACCTAAGAGCCAAACGAACCATAAGAATTCACCCTAGTTCATCTTTCTGAAGAATTATGGCAGTACAAGTTATTTAGACAATTCTAATAAATAAATAAAAAAAAGTTGGTAAATTTCTTTAATTCTTTTTACGACTTGGCTGGGATCCTTGTGGAGCTTTGGTGTTACAGTCACGTGTTGAGCGGGGAATGAAGTTGGAGGCTGAGATTTATTTATAAAATTAATTGAATTTATTAATAAATATCTGATTTACTATAACTGGATTTATTAGTAACTACTGAATTTATTAACAAAATTATCTTAAAATGAATACGGGATTATTGTGTGTAACTTTGATAAATAAACAAGTTATTATAAAAAAAAAAAAAAGTTGTAAAAGTAATTGGATTTACTAGTAAATGTTTTTACCATGTAAACAGAAAAAAAAAAAAATACAATTGAAAATAAATTAAATATTGGATTTACTAGGACTGGATTTACTAAGACTAAATTTAATACTACATACTGGATTAATTAGGAAATACCTGATTTAGTAATTTATTTACTAAAGTAATTGGAGGCTGAGATTTATTAATAAAATGAATTGAATTTATTAATAAATATCTGATTTACTATAACTGGATTTATTAGTAACTACTGAATTTATTAATAAAATTATCTTAAAATGAATACGGGATTATTGTGTGTAACTTTGATAAATAAACAAGTTATTATTTAAAAAAAAAGTTGTAAAAGTAATTGGATTTACTAGTAAATTTTTTACCATGTAAACAGAAAAAAAAAATTACAATTGAAAATAAATTAAATATTGGATTTACTAGGACTGGATTTACTAAGACTAAATTTAATAATACATACTGGATTAATTAGGAAATACCTCATTTAGTAATTTATTTACTAAATTCTAAAAAATTAGTTATTTAATAACTTTTGTAAAAAAATATTTTCTTACAGTAAAACAATAAAGAAAAAAAATTTTAATTCAATAATATTTTACTCTTTAACAATCCCCAAATTGTAACATTGGTTCTGAAAATTTGAATGCCCATCCCCTCGGTCATCTGTTACTATGACAGTTATCAGTCCATACAAGGAGAGGGTAAGCTATGCAGTCCCACATTGCTTCAGGATTGATATATGTGATGGATCACCTCTTAATAGTATGAGACATTTTGGAGTGAGCACAAGAGTAAAATCGTGTGGGTACGATGTCTAAAACCGACAATATCATATCAAAGGTAGGCATGGATTGTTACAAATGGTATCCGAGCCTCTATTGGGGTGATTGTGACAGTCATCAGTCCTTATAAGGAGGGGGTAAGCTGTGCAGTCCCACATCGCTTGAGGATGGATATATGTAATGGTTCATAAGTAAATAGACCACCTTTTAATGGTATGTGGCCTTTTGGAGTGAGCCCAATTATAAAAACGTGCGGACACGAGATCGAAAGCGGATAATATCATTTCAAAAGGAGGCATAGATCGTCACAGTCACACCATCACCAAAAAAGAAACAAGTCGGTCACAACGAGATCTAGGCCACGAGGTGAATTTCTAGGTGATATCGAAGTCAGGTTGGGATAACTCGTAAAGACAGTGGCAAGAGAAAAGATCGTCTAAGAGAAATCGCACCATCCGAGAAGGAGGCTCGCCGGAGTTTTTTTCGTGCAAATCTAGTGCAGGTCAATGTCAGGGCTCTCATTAGGCGAAGTAGGCGAAGGTATGTGGCTGTTCCAATGACGGCAATGGTAGATCACAAGGACCTTGTCTGAGGCAGGCGCTATGGCGACGAGCTCTTGAACAAAAGCATGGATCCTCCTCAATTCTTGCTGTCCTTTGTGATCACAAAGGCGACAACAACCCAAACGATGAGCTTGCTTGAGACATTGACGGTGACTGCGACCGAAAGGGCAAGCAACAATAGTTTAGCATCTGATAGAGAGGGACTCAGAGGAGAGAGAGAAAAACAGGGGTATTTTTAGTTTTTTGTGTTGCTATTTATCCTAATTATGCTATTTAGTAACAATTGTTTCAGTTTCTACTATTATTTAAAAACCATGCTTGCATTATATCCTTTATTTTTTTGTTTGTTTGTTTGTTTTTTTTTCCTTCTGTATCTCCTTTATTTTTTTGTTTATTTGTTTGTTTTTTTTCCCTTCTGTATCACCTTTATTTTTTTGTTTGTTTGATTGTTTCTGTATCTCCTTTATTTATTTTTATATAAATTGGTAGTCTCGTTTTCTTCTCCAAGTCCAACTCTCATTCTTTTTCAAATGATATTTTTAGAACCGGCTTTTTAATATCTCTAATGTTTTAAACCCGTGGTAAACTATTTTATATTACCAATCTTTCCTTTCCTTTTCAACATTTTCAAATAATTTTCTATCTCGATTTTTCTTCGCCCATATCGTGATGTTAAAACTTGGTTGGTTTCTTTCAAATTTTATTAACTCTTCCGGTAGCAATTATGATGATTTGCATGCAAAATATTTCATCAAGAAGAAATATTAGAAATTTTACTTAATTTTTCATATTTGGGTAATTTATAAATTTTCTTCCCATTTTTGTCCCCACTGAAAAGTCTAACTGCGTTACTACATAACACATTTTACAAAACAATTTATTTCATTATTTTTTTTTTCCTTGACTTGATCCCTAGGTGACATGACAAGTTCGTGCCCTCTTTAAAATCCCCCCCTTTTTTTAAATAAGTGATGATAACAAGTAGCAGGTGGATGTACCAAGATATCCCAATTAGGTTGGCACTCCTCTAGTACCTTTCATCATTTACCCGGATCATATTATTATTAAATACAAATACACACACACAATAAAGTTGTATGAAGGAAAATGAAAATAAACAAGCACCATATAGGGCATCAAAATAATAGAAATCAGAAGACCTATGGAGTCGGAGATTGATCCCAAAGAATTAAATGTGAACCTGCATCTTGTGATTCAATCTCAAATATGGTTCGTTAAAAACTTTTTAGCCAAAACCTTGTGGAAAAAGACCAAAAGGAAAAAAGAGTACATATTTACCAAATGTCAGCTAACTTGTAAATCTATACAACGGATGACCAACAATGTCTCTATTGACTGCTGAAGAGACAAAATCTGGACAAGCAAACCACCAATTTTCTTCTTCCAAGTGCGTTACATGAGAAGCTAATTTATTTGTCACGCGATTTGCTTCCCTAAACACATGAGATACATAGTAAGTTTTTTCTTGAAGATAGTTTATAGCACGTACCCATCGTGAGAGGAACTTTCAAGGAACATTTATGCTTTTGTTCTGAAGAAGAACTACCCGTAAATTGCATCACATTCAAACCATAAATGAGTCCACTGAAATTTGATGGCATATTCCACTGCCGTGATGACACCCCATAACTCAGCTTCCAAAGCATAAAGAACTCCCAAAGGCTTAGGAAGCAGCCTTTGCAAAATCCAATAAGACCCCAAGAATGGTGGTGAGGAAGAGGGCGGTGAGTGTGTCGCTAAGATTGAGTACTAGTTGATCACCTCGTTTCTGATTGAGATTCCACATAGTTGGAGAGAAATAAACTATAAGATGATGAGAAAAGCTTGTAATTGGAAGCTTAATTTATAGGCTTTCTGTATGTAATTTGTTCTTGCGAAGATTATGTTGCTGCTAAATTGGGCAAAATTAGATGCGGGGCAGATTCATTATTGGCTTGGTACCAAATTTTTTTTTTTTTTTTTTCCTTTTTGAGGCAGCACTTGAACGTGACTAATAAGTAATTAGTTGCTTTGTTTTTCATTTGTTAAGATTAGTCTTCTATTTATTTATTTATTTATTTTATATAAACAAAATGTTATTATGATTACAAGTATATTCTTTCAGTAATTTTATATGTGATTTTATTCGTGATAAGAAAATATAAATATGATGTTACTCTCATTTTCTATTTTAATTGGGATTTTGAGAAAATATTATGTGTGACAATTCATTATATAAATATAATGAATAAATAATCATAATTTCGTGATTTAAAAAAGTGAATTTTATGTCATGCCAAAATTTATTTACTAAATTAAATTTAACAATTATACTACAATCTCAAAAAATAAAATAAAAAAAAAGAGGGATGCTTCCGAGGAGTGCCCATGCACCCTTAACCCAGTGGGTAATTACCCACTGGGCAAGGCAGTGGCTTAAGCCCACTGCCAGAAATTTAAAAAAAATAAAAAAAAAATTCAAGGAAGGGTGGCACCCTCCCCTTGCTCAGTGGGCCACTGGTCCATTGAGCCATGCAGGCAAGTAGTGAACTGCCTACCTGTTGCCTGTAAACTGGCATCAATTAAAAAAAAAAAAAAGGTTTTTCTATTTTTTTTCCTTCAAAAAATAGGCTGAACAAGAGTAGGGTTTTTGAGAATTCAGAATCCAACCCCTTAACAAGCAAAACAAAAATGAAAAGATAAGAAAGAAAGAATGATTACAACGTAAGATGATGGACTACTTGAATGACTACTTACTAAAACCACTTAGAAATACATGAAAAACCATCAAAACAACCTCCCAACTTGTCCTCTTTAGCTGAGCATATTTTTGGAGAGATTAAAATCCAAAAATTTCAATTTTTAACCCACAATAAGACTTGGTTATAAAATGGTTTTAAGGTGAACTAAAAACCACTTTTTTCTCTTTCATAAAAACAATACAAGCAAAAAAAAGTTTCCTTTCTTCCTCTCTTTATTGTGGATGAAATTTGTATAATACCTAGTTTTTTAATATATCTGTTTCCTTTCAAAGGAAATAAATGTGTACCATGAAAGTATTTATGAAAAAGTTCGATTAAGAGTTTTTATTAAGTTTTGTGAATTCTTATGGTTTTATAAGACTCAAAAATGATTGCTTAGACAAGCAAGTGACCTTTTGAGCCAAAAGGGACGGAAAATTCTATGATTTCATGTTGGTCAAAGTTTCACCGAAAAAGTCAACATTGACAAGAAAGTCAAAGTTTGACTAGAAAGGTCAAAGAAATGATCGTACAGTTATGTGACAAAGCAGTATGGAAATATACTGCGAAAAACCGTCTTCACGGATAGAATAGCATGAATACGATTTAAAACCACCATAAAAATATCAAGTACACCAAGTTAGGAATCAAGGGCAAAAAGTGCTATAAGAAATAAGAAAATTTTTATACAGATAAATTTTGGACTGCAGTATGGTATAACAGTACTGTGTATTAATAAGCACAGTATTGGAAATATCTGTGTTAGCTCAAAAGTGAACTGCATATTGAAGAAAAAGCTAAACAAGGCCTGTGAAGGATGACATCATTTAATCCCACGATTATGACATCATTATTAATTAAACAAAATTGGAAAGTAATATTAGCTTGTTCTACAAGGTGATGGCCGGCCACCTAAGCTTCCAATTGTGCAAATTTTTGCTTCTCCAAGGACTTTTATGCAATTTTGAGAAGTTTTCCCACACCTATAAATAGGTGAGAGGGGTTGGCCATTTTATTCACAAAAATTGTGAAATCTAGCCAAACTTTGCCAAAATTTCTTCTCAAAAATCCGAACTTGAGAGGCAAGAAAGAAGAGAGAAAAATTAAAAATTCAAAGGGAGGATCTTAGGGTAGTGGTCGGTTTTCACCAAAAATCACAAGCAAAAGTTTAAAAAATTTTTAGAACCCATTTTAGGCCAAGTGGCCGGTTGTGGGAAAGGAAGAAAGGGAAGAGAAAGTGAAGAGAGAAAGGAAGAGGAGAGTGGTCGGTTTGTGTTGGAACAACCACCAAGTGACAAAAAAATTTCGGTACCCATTGGAGGGTGAAAACCGATTGGAAGGAGAACAAGGAGGAAGGGAGAATTTTTGAACCCAAACCCTAGCCTAGCCTTGCCTTGATCAAGGTAACTATCCCTTAGCCCTAAACTTTTTAATTGAGCTTCAATTTGAAATTTGAGTGTATTTTAAGTTGAAATTAATTTATTTTATTGCCCTAGATTAGATTTAGGTGTTGTGCTTGATTAGGTTTAAGGGTGGTTTGATTTATGAGCTTTGTTGGTTATATGCTTATGCTTATGCTTGTTTGATTATTAGGGTTTGCATGCTAGATGTTTTATAAGTTGTATGTTCCCCAAATATGTTCAAGCATGATTTAGAATGGTATGTTAGGTTGCTAGAATAGAACTTAAATGAATGGAATGGTTTGATTTGACCTAGAACCATGCAACTCCTAGGATAAGGCAATTTCGTTAATGGTTTGCATGGATGCGATTGGGTCACATGAATGTTGAATTGAGACGTTAGAAAATGCTGCATGTCTGCTTTCTAAGCTTCCACGTGTTCGGTTGAGTTAGACTGCGTGAAATAGGACGTAAAACGAAATTAAGAATGAAAACTGCTAGTTCGGGTACAAACTGGCCAGTTTTCTAGAAAGTGAAATTTGAGGCCTTTAGAGGCCGAATTGGGAAAAACGTAAAACATAAAAGTTGTAGAGAAGGGTTTTTCCTAGGGGGCAGCGTGAACAGTTTCATGCACGGCCAGGTGAATTCAACAGGAAATAAGAACATGTTAGAGTCTGAGCTGGGTTTTCTACAAAACACAAAAGTTGTAGGGTTTTTCGAAAGCTAAAACTTTCGTGACGACAACTTTTTCTAATTCAATCCAGATTTTTAAATGGAAATGGATTTCTGAAAACTGTGCAAGAAACAGGAAATTCCAGCACATGATTTTCTAAAACAACGCAGAAAAAGAGTATTTCCAATGTTTTGACTGTGAAAACTATTCCAGTGGCAGTTTTCAACCTTTAATACTTTTATAAAGCCCTACTTTAAGAACCATGAATTTTTATAAGTTAAGTAAAAGATTTTGGATTTAATTCACCAAATTTTTCCAAAATAAGGAAAAGAGATTTTTAAAGCCAAAGTTTAGTAACAAAACGATGACGGATGGTAACCGGGAAGGATATCCGAGTTACTGCGCTTAGCCCCAAAGCCCAAGTTTAACCGATAGAGGGTTGACCTTAGTTGACCAAGATGTTGATTTGGGTTGAATTAGTTTGATCACCTTAAGGGTTACCCAATGTAACCTAATGGATTATGGATTAAGAATGTTGAAGACATAGGCCCAAGGCTAGTAGCCTAACCCTATCGGTATGTATGTGGGCTTAGCACATAAGGTTACCCAATGTAACCTAATAAGTCATGATCCATTTTTAGTTAGTCTTGAACAACAGGGTTACTTGTTGTAACCAAGTAAGATATCTTGTGTATAGGGGACATATAACTAAAATTATGTATGAATGTTGGTTAGATCGCCAGCATTTTTCGGTTATAGACCCTTACCTATGTCCTTCACTCAAGCAGGAGGTAGCCTGCAACTGTATCCGGACGGAGAGCAGCAGTATACTGGACATAGTAGACGAGGTAAGTACAACTCCGCCTATAGCATAGGCTTTGTTGTGATACTTGCCTAAGTATGTTAGATGTATACTAGGAATGTATGTTCGAAATATGCTATGTTATATGTTGTATGTTGTGTTGTGATGCTAGAATACGATGTAGGTTACGTTAAGTTATGATGCGGTTATGGTTATGATGCATGCTATGTTAAAGTTATGTTACGATGTATGATAGTTTAAGCTCATGATGCATGCTATGTTAAAGTTATGTTACGATTAAGACATGAAGTATGTATGTGTGACATCACGAGGCATGTTCACAAATTCTTATGACAAGAATAAGATTCAAGTATGACATGACAAGTAAGCAAGATGGCAAGCAAGCTTGCCTGTGTCGTACCGACCCGCGTTAGGTCAGGTTGAACTATGGTTTGAGTTGGAAATGGACTGGCCGCCCCAACCACTCCATAGTTGCGCACCCGGTACGTACACTTATGTAAGGGGCCCATAAGTAAGATAAGTTATGAAAGTAAGTTAAGAATGAATAAGAAAGCTTAATAAGAGCATAATCGGTTCATGCATATATTATGCAATGTTACGTGAAAT
Source organism: Ficus microcarpa (assembly GCA_025413485.1). Taxonomy (NCBI): domain Eukaryota; kingdom Viridiplantae; phylum Streptophyta; class Magnoliopsida; order Rosales; family Moraceae; genus Ficus; species Ficus microcarpa. The sequence goes on along the minus strand of CM046379.1, from coordinate 1,205,277 downwards.
TATGACATGATATGTTATGTTACGATGAATTAAGTTATGACATGATATGATGTGCTAAGATATGATTAGTCAAGAGATGCTATGATATGTTTTGTTTGTATTGTATCGTGGTATAGTAGTTGTACTTGCTGAGCGAATGCTCATTGTCTTACGTCTATACTGTAGGTAAGTAACCTACGGGCAACTGTTGATACAAGATGGAGGAGCGTGGCAGGACGAGCTGTGAAATGTGAGAAATAAAGTCGCTACTCGTTCTGTTCTTTTATGTACAGTATTCAATGTTAGAACATCTTTATTTAATTCATTATACGCTCGTATGCATCGTATAAAAAAAAATTTCCGCTAATTTTCGTTAAGTAAGTAATTATGATAAGTTCAGTATGTATGTACGGTAACGGCCTGTGCTAGGCGGGTTGTTACAATTTGTAGCTAAGGGAAGCCAAAAATATACTTCATCTCCTTCCACCCATTCCCAAGATCATTTTCTTATAATGAGGAAGAGCCATTCCAAGTGTTTTTCAAGGTAAAAACCTATATTTTTGCACTTGTTTCCTTGAAGGAAAAATTGATGTTTTAAAAATGCTTTTAAAGTGATGTTTTATTTCCATTCCAGCCCCTACTGTTGGAAAAATCGGATCCGATATCAAAGTTACGGCACAACGGAAGCTTTAAAATTTTTATACTGATTCGGAAAAGAAGCTCATGATGTATATAACAATAAATTAAAATCACAATCAAGCGTACTTTATTTCTTGGATTCCGGAATTGCTAGAGCGTTCAACCAACGTGTCTTCTCTATTATTCACGAGTTCTATGTCTCAAAGTGTGTGTGGTCACACTTTCTATGAATCCAAGCGATCAGTAGTGCTATCTAAAGTCTAGATCCCTCATTCTCAATTCCGATGTTCCTCGTTGAGAATATGATCTAGGTTCCTTCTTCAAAACTACAAAATAAGAACCGGTTAACCTCCTATGAAAATTATCACTCGGTTTAACCTTTTTCACAGTTTTGATTCATTGTAATTTTCTCTCTTTTCCTCACTCAAGAGTATGGCCGAATTTTTGATGTGGAAAAAGCCCAAATTGTTTTTTCTCTCACTCCCAAAAAAACGTTTTCCCTTAGTGTGTATTACCAACAATTAGTTTCTCAAGAATCCCTAGCCTTTATATAGTATTTCAATCCTTTTTCAAAATTTATTTCCTTCTTGAAAAATAATTATTTTTCCGGATAATATTTTGAATGAAAGGATCATACAAATTAAGGTTAGATTCATTGAACCTAAAAACGTTTTTCCAATGGGAGATTTTGCCTCAAAAAATTCGGCCACCTTTTAAATTCAAAGGTTGATTGGTGGTTCAAATCTTAAATCAAGAAACTAGAGTAGCCAAAAGATTCTAGTCCTATCTAGATTCAAATTTCTTTTAAACTTTTTTGAATTTAAATAAAATTCACTTATTTGAATAAATATTTTCCACAAACATTAACCATATTAATTAATTTAAATCAATGGAATATTTCAAATTTTCTTTCCTCACAAAAACCAGAAATCTTTTAATTAGGAAAGAAAAATCCATGAAATAATCTTTATTATTTAAATCAATTAATAATTTAATGTTAGGAATATATTTGAACAATTATGAAATAAAATTTTCTTCCCTCCACTCAATTAAAAACCATGCACCTCTTTTAATCAGGAGAGAAAAATTTTGTTTTCCAAAATTAAATAATTCAAACACAATCTTATTTCCCAAATTCAATTAACCAATCACATGTTGACAAATCATATTATTTGTTTACACAAATTTCACATGTCCAATCCTTTCTGGATTGCATGTTAGAGAGTACCATGTCTTAATAGACATTACTAAATTCCATTTAAATTTACCGATCTCATTATGAGCAAATCCCGAGACGCTATATGGAACTATATGAGCTAATAGAGGGACCTGATGGAAATATGTAAAGAAGCTCCCATAATTATGAAAAATTTATCCAAGATTAATTATTCATCAATTATCAACTTCAAGACTATTCCACTAAAAGTTTGAAGCTGAATTTCTGTTTACATACTGTATCACGAAAGCTCTCTCACATAGTACTTCTTTCATGACTTATTCATCGCTTGCTTAATCCCCATATGTTATCCATGATTGAATTAAAAACTTTTTCCGTTTTACCTTTTCAATCATTTTAACTTAAAGTTCCATTATTCTCCACTGAAAGAACCACCAATTGTAAAACCATGCAATTGGTAAACTATCAGAGAGCACAAAGTAAACCGATGGCCAAGATCTTGTTATACTATTTTTCAATCACTGAATAATGCCTTAAAGTAGATAACATGTACTATCGTTAAGATAGCTATGGATTCCGTATCTATGAATCTTGATTTCTCTATCCATAAGTCATGCACCCAAAACACAAGTATATTGACCATGAATTAACAATATCTCACCTGTAGTGCATTAAAGTACATAAATTATGGATACGAACTCAAGTAATCATTTCAAGATTAAGATTAATGCATGATGATAATCAAAGCGTCATTGATTCTTATAAATAGAATTATTAAACCGAATCAATTAACATTTTAGGTCCAGTCCAATGTTATACCACAATATTGGTATACATTAAAGTTTTTACTCAGCACCTATCTGATAGTCAAGACAAACCATCCCTCTAAGGTAGCAGACAACCTTTACAATCTTATCATGAATAAGATCCCCAAATCTTATTCCATCGATTGCGGACTATTTATTTAGATTGTTATCAAATTATCACGTCTTCTATGTATGCCCCGTTTACATATGGTAATCCTATATATTACCAACAGCCAAGGAGTATTTTATGTTTGCTAAAAATAACCATACAATCAACAAATGAAAGTAAATAGGACACAACTTATTAAACATGAATAACCTCCTCTTATTAATATCAAAATGTCATATTTATAGAAAATCTCTATTATTGATTTTTTATCCTTAGAGCACATTTAGATCCCAATACCTACCTCAAAGATCCAAAAGTGGTTCAAAGCCTTTAAGAGGAGCTAAGAACCCACTACTTTTCTAAAAGGTAAATGATTTATAAACTAGTAGTTTACTAAATTCTTAATAACTTTCATTTCAAAATGTGTTCTTACAAATAGGAAATTCTTGGCATGGTAAATGATTAAAATGTTGGTGTGCTACCTAGTGAGATAATATATGTGCTGGCCATGATTTAAAATGGCTAAAAAACATTATTTGTATATAGAATATGATGAAAAGTATGTTTATGTGATTTTAATGGTTATATGACATGAAATGAGTATTGATGTATGAGAATAAGAGATTATGGCATGTTGATATGTTATGTCCTCTATTTGATGGAACCATTCATGATGAAGAAAATATTGTGACATTACAAATAGGCTAGAATAAGAATTAATAACCATTAAGTATCAAAAATAACATTTTGACATAAATGTTAATAACTTGGAAAATGATATTTTGAGTGGATTTTCATACTCATGTAGAAGAGCTAAATATTACTCTTGATATAAGACATAAGAAAAGCTCAAGTTTGATCAGAAATAAAAATGTCAAAAATGACGATTTTGCCCTCAAGGGGTAAAATCGTAATTTCACCAGCTTAAAGACTTTATTTGAATCATAACTTTTCAGACTTGACTAGAGACTTAATATTAGACCTTGCATCAAATTTTGGTGATAAATGGATAAGAAATGATCAAAACGCCTTTTGGGGGGTCAAAACGTAAATATAGAAAATTTAGGGTCAAAAACATAAATAATAAAAACTTGTTAAAAATGAGTCCTGATCCCGTGCGAACACTTTGTAAGGACAATAAGTATAAAAAATGTGAACCAAAGGGTATTGGGAACTAATTTGGGCTAAATAAGGACTAAAATACAACAATAAAGAAATAGCGGGTCAAATTATAAAATCCGCTTAAACTATAATTAGACAACATCTTTGTCACCGTAAAACATTATATTAAACTAAATAAATATAAGAAATAATATGGTTTATGTTATAGTCAAATGTACAACCTTAAAAGACACATAGGGGCTTAAATGTAATTCTTTTATTTGATTATGTTTAGAAGTGTTATAAGTTATGAAAGCCATTTTGAGAGCTTATGGGCACTGTAAACATTATTCTAAAGCTTTAGTATAAATTTTTAAAAGCTATTTAATAAGTATAGATTAAGAAGGGTATGTCTAATGGTAAAATTGTAATTATGTCAAACTAAGGGGTAAAATGGTAATTTGATGAGGTGAACGTTTTGGGCTGTAGGTAGAGGTTTTGTGGACTTATAAAACTATAATAGAGATTACTAAAAGCTAAGGTCAAAAGATTTAATAAGTTTAAAGCTTAAGAATGCTTGAACAACTGAAATAGGGGCAAATTAGTAAATTAGTACCCGGGGGTTGGGTGACAAAAAATAAACCAGCCACTAGGCTTGCTGAGATACCATGTAAATTTTGACCAAAACTTAATGAAAACAACAAAGTATAATGAGGCCTTAACGGGTCCAAAACAATAATAAAGCCAAAGCACTATTTGAAAATAATTTAAGCTAATTACAAGTAATTTGGTCGTAATAGATCTAATAAGCGCACAATCCACAAAAATAACCTAATATGATGTTGAGATATCATGGTTATCCATGGTCACGTAATGGATCCAAATATGAATAAAGTGGAATTAAGTAATATAATGGATAAGAAATTAAGTATTAAATAATTAACTCACCGATGGGTTAATAATTAATTAATTTAATATTTAATATTAATTAATTATTAATTAAGAAATTAATATATGATCATCATGTAATTAATAATTAAGGATGTTATTCTTAAATAAAAAAAACTTAGAAAAAAATTAATAATTAAATTGAAATTAATTATTAATTAAGAGAACATATGTCCATAATCGAAAATGATTCAAAAATCTTACTCTAACTGTCGGATGTCAATTTAAAATTAGGACACGCATCAACTTGAGGGTAGAGCCAGAAATGATCTATACGGATACACAATTACACGATTTTATTTAAGTATAGACCCTGCCTATAATGTAGTTGTTTATGTGATATACACAATGTGAGTTCGATGTTTATTTATAATGATATGATATGATGCCATAATGACATGATTATTTACATGCTTTACGAAATATGATATGATGACGTGTTGGTTTACATGCTTTACTAAATTATGCCATGATGATGTGTTTACATACATGCTTTTTGAATATGCCATTTTTGCATGCTCACCATATGACTTAATATTTAAGAAGGTGAAACAAATGATGTGTCATACCAATCTCCAACCGAATGGGAGGATATTCATCTTCGGCCAAATGAGAGATAATACCAATCTCCGACCAAATGGGAAGACATTCACCTCCGGCCAAATGGGAGATAATAATGGTTAATGAAGTTAAAGTTAGGACCTTAGGTGTTGACGGATTGGGTTGCCATCGTCTTCCCCATTTAAGATCTCGTGCACCCCAGTACGAACACAAGGGCCTATAAGATGTTGAATGAATAAATAGATAATTACATAATCTATCATGCATTCGTAAGATTGCACGTCTATGCTTACTGAGTTTATCTCACCCTTTTAAGTTTCCCACTGTAGGTAATTTAGGCAAATTGCCTATGACATATTAAGCATTGATGGTCTGGCGGTGCGGATGCGTAATGGGTGAAAGTATGATGGGTTCTATGGATGCCACTCGCATTTTTATATTCTGCACATGTTTTTAAGGATTTGTTAAATGTTATTTTGATATTAATAAACACTAATGCTTAGCTATGCAAGACTTAATTAGACATTGATATGATTAAATTTGAAACATTATGTTAGTATGTTTTGTTTAAACTAATTCTAATTATTATGGATTTTAAAGAATCACTTCTTCTTAAATCATTTTTTCAAAAAAAAAAAAAATCTCTAAAATTTTAAGGGTCTAGAAATGAACTAGTAACAATTTTAAATAAAATGAAAAACCAAGTAAGTAAGTTTTTAAGTGACGGCCTGAGAGGTCGAGTCGTCATACTTATGGAGTTTTGGCGTTACCGTCATGTGTTGAGCAAAGAATGAGATTTATTAATAAAATAATTGAATTTATATTAATAAATATCTTATTTACTATGACTGGATTTATTAGTAACTACTGAATTTATTAATAAAATTATCTCAAAATAAATACGGGTTTATTGTGTGTAACTTTGATAAATAAACAAGTTATTATTTAAAAAAAATTGTAAAAGTAATTGGATTTACTTTGTTAACAGTAAAAAAAAAATGAAAATAAAATAAAATATTGGATTTACTAAGGCTGGATTTACTTAGACTAAATTTAATAATACATATTAGATTTATTAGTAAATACCTGATTTAGTAATTTATATACTAAATTCTTAATTTATTTACTAAATTCTAAAAAATAACTTATTTAACAACTTTTATAACAAAATGTTTTCTTACAGTAAAACAATAAAGAAAATATTTTTAATTCAATAATATTTTAATCTTTAACAATCCCCAAATTGTTACATTGGTTCTCAAAATCTGAATGCCCATTCCCTCGGCCATCTGTCATTGTGATAGTCATTAGTTCATACAAGGAGAGGGTAAGTGTTTAGTCCTACAATGTTTCGGGATTGATATATGTGATGGTTCATAAGTAAAGAGACTATCTCCTAATAATATGAGACCTTTTAAGGTGAGCACAAGAGCAAAATCATGTAGACATGAAACTCAAAGCCGACAATATTATACCAAAGGGAGGCGTGGGTTATAAATGGTATCAAATCTTATATCCAACCGTAAGTGTGGGAGTGATTGTGACAGTCATCAGTCCCTATAAAGAGAGGGTAAGTTGTGCAGTTTCATATCGTTTGAGAATGGATATATATAATGGTTTATAAGTAAAGAGACCACTTCTTAATAATATGAGGTCTTTTAGGGTGAGCCCAAAAGCAAAACCGTACGGACATGAAATCGAAAGTGGACAATAACATATCAAAGGAAGGTATAAGTCATTACAGTCATACCGTCACCAAAGAAGAAATGAGTCGATCACAACAAGATCTAGGCCGTGAGGTGAATTTCTGGGTGACATTGAAGTGAGGTTGCGATAACTCGTAAAGAGAGTGGCTAGAGAAAAGATCGTATGAGGAGAAATCATACCATCCGAGAAGAAGGCTTGCTGGAGTTTTTTTCGTGCAAATCTAGTGCAGGTCAGTGTCGGGGCTCTTATTAGGCGAAGTAGTCGAAGGTATGTCGGTGTTCCATTGACGACAAAGGTAGATCACGAAGACCTTGTCTGAAGCAGGCGCTACGGCAACTAGCTCTTGAACAAAAGTGTGGATCTTCCTCAATTCTCGCTGTCCTTTATGCTCACGAAGGCGACAACAACCCGAACGATGAGCTTGCTTGTGACGTTGACGGTGACGCCGACCGAAAAGGCAAGCAACAATAGTTTAGTATAGAGAGGGACTAAGAGGAGAGAGAGAAAAACAAGGGTATCTTTGGTTACTTATTGAGGTTTGTCATTATGTCATGATGATATATAAACTTCAACAAATATACAAAATTTATATATTTGTATATGCATATTTATATATTATGTAAAATCTCATGAAACTTATATAATTTTCTTTTGTGCTTTCAGTTCAAGAAGTTAGACAAAGCAAATTATACCAAGGTAATAAATGCAGCTTCAACTGATCAAATGCACGCTGTCCTAGGGAGTAACGAATTATTCACATTGACTACAACTTTGACTTTACTCTCTATATATGCAGGAAACAAGCTTAAATTTCTTTCAATTGCTTTGGAAGCTTCTTGGGTTGGAATTTCTCATATTTCCTTTCATATAGCTATATATTAGTGCAATTAAGATTTTTATATTTGTTAATAAAGATACCTTTTCTGATAGCATAATTTCCCATCTTAATCTGTACTTTTTTGTTATTCCACTACTTATTGTGTGTTTGTTTTTGTCAAAGCAGCTGAGCCCATAGCCTATTTATTGTATAATCACTGTAGCACATATCCTTTCTTAATGGTCATTCTCAGCTTTTCCTTTTGTATCTTGTCTTCATTTGCATATTGCATTGTACAAGATCAGTCCACGTATATTTGGCTGATGCCTTAGTCCATTGCACAGATTGTACCACATGTATTTGGTTGATGCTCTAGTCTATATTGGACATATTAAGCATTTCCAAATCACTCTCTCTTCTCTCTCTAATTGTTTTTATGTTTGATATCGTTTTTCTTTTTTAAATCTTATAGTTACTATTACTAATTGAAGTAGAAGATGCAAGCTAATAGAATTTTTCTTTAATTAAAAAAAAAAGTATAAAATGTGAGAGAATGACAAGAGAAAATAAGGAGAGCGGGTAAAAGAGAGAGTGATGATAGAAGTAAAAATAGACGAAGTTAAAACTGAACAAATACATGTGTATATATATGTGTGTGCGCGCATAACATTTTTAGAGAAAAGTCTATCCAAATATATATTTTTTTGTTTCAATTTTCTGAGAACTGTTCTTAAAAAATAATTGTCAAACACCGTTTGTTCTATAAGAATAAGCGAGAACGATTTTTGTTCTCATTTCTGAAACACAATTTTAAGAATAGAAAACAAAGTGGTCAAATAGGGCAGCCAAGACTTTGAAAGAACATAGAATTCTCCTTATATATACAACTTAAATTACGTACATGATAAGTATGTATGTAGTTTAAAATATCAAAGGGCTAGGGTGGATTCAAGGGGCTGAAAAATGCAGTAGCTGGATTTAAGATGTATGCAATGAGCCGCAAGAGTCTCAAGTTGTGTGAAGGAATATTGTCATCAATATCCATAAATTTTAAGATTGTTTTTATATTGTCTTCTAAATTTTAAAAACTCTGACTTTGTTTTTTTAACCTTTGAATTAGTCCCATTCTATTAGAGTTTTTGTTAAAAAATAGATAGGAAAAAGAGAGGTAATTTCAATCATGGAGTTCTTTTTCCCGTTTGTTTTTAACAGAGGACGCTAAGTGACACTAATTCTCTCTCTCGTTTTTTTTTTTTAGCCTCTTTTTAATCAAAGTTCTAATAAAAGGGATTAAGTGAGAGAGAGAAGCTAAGCAAATATATGCCGACGAAAGAGAATATATATATATATATATATATATATATATGTTTGTATAGGTGCATATGAATAGACTACGAAAAAATAACTACAATCGAAAGAAAAATGAATATGACGACCCCCTACAAAAAGATTAAACAAAATCCAAAATGTACCCTTTTTTTGTTTGTTGAGAAAATAGTTAGTCATCAAGAAATTAAGAAAAGGCAAAAAGTACTTGTCATCAAAGTAGACATATTCCATTTCAAAAATAAATAAATAGATAAATAGATAAAAAAAAAAAAAAAAACATACATACTACGGAGCAAGAGACTAAACAAGCTAGCAGATTAAACATGTGTTTGCTTGTTTCAGACGTGCTTTTTTTTTTTTTTTTTTTTTTTTGATTTATAAAATTTCTGTCATTTATAAGATTTTCTTCACTTTTATTTGGGTCTAACATAATGAAAAAGGAGAGGAAAATATTCTTACTTTATAGATTTAAAATATGACGATCGTTATGGCAAATTAAAAAAAAAAATTCAAAAAATGATGATTATTATGACAATATAAAACTTTAAAAAAAATTTTTGTACAACTAAAAATGAAGACATCAACAAAAAAATGAGAACGACAACATCAACTTAAACATTAGGTTTTCACGAGCTTTCTTTGACATTTTCTGGTACTTGCTAAAAGAAATATATATATATATATATATGATAGAAAATGTACTGTTTTATTAGTAGATACTGTTTTTTTATCTATTAAATAATTTTTAGTAGATAAATAATTAAAAGTAGCTATATATGTCATGTTATAAATTTATTAATATATTCACAGATAGATCGTGAAGATTATAATTAAATCAATAATTACAATATTATAAGCATTATTTTTTTTTCTTTTTTAACTTACTGCAGTTTATATGATAATTAAAAAAAAAAATGCAAGCAAGTATATATATGTATAGGTTGAAGGGCCAGTTCAATCATTAAATAAGGATATATGTAATGTAATATGTACTACATAGATAATAAACATATACATATGCACTATATTTATTTAGGCTGAAAACGATTGCACTCCACTTGACGGTCAATATTGTTTTTGTATTGACAATCAGAAGCTAACGTTGAAATAGTCAACAAAAAATCTTTCTCCGGCCAATTATAAAATCTATCATGACGAACTCCACTTCTAATTATCCATTTTTTCGAATCAATAACCATACAGTCAACTGCTATATAATAATTAGTTTCCATAAATAGAGTATTCTTTTTGATGAATCATAAGTATTCTAGGAATTTGAATAGCCTTTAATTTTTTCATACATTTTCTTAAACCACCTATTTATTCAATTTTAAACTTGAATCAATACTTATTGCATCCATTTTATTATTCTAAAAAACATTTTTCAATTAAATTGTAAGACCCGAAATTTTGTAGACTTGTAATCTCCTTGTTCATAAGGAATTAGAATCTAATTTATGTATTTATGAAATGTTATATGAAAAATTATGAATAATAATGAGAAATTCATAATTTTATTTAAACGATGTTCGAGTCCTCATTTAATGATTTTGAGACTCAATTAATGTTTTACGAGCCAAGAATGAAGTTTTTAAAGGAAAAAGAACGAAAAAGGATGAAATTTTACAAAAGTCAAAGGTTTGACCAAAAAGTCAACTTTGACCAAAATGTCAAAAGGTTGACCAAAAAGTCAAAGTTTGACCGGAACGGGTCACAACGTCGACTTTACAAGTATGATGGAGGAATATGAAAAGAAACTCCAAAAATGAAGTTTTATAAGCTATAAATCCACCTTAGAAAAATCAAGCACACCGAAAAAGAATTAAGGGCAAAAAGGTCTCCAAAAAATTGGAGAAAGAGAGTTTTGGTCCAAAATTTACATGGAAGAATTTTTGGATCAAAATATAAAATAAGAATGCTCATCACAGTGTTGGAAATAACTGTAGAGCGCGAAAAGAACCGTGAAAGACCGAAATGGCCAAACAAGGCATTAAGAGAGCTAGTGGAAGGTGACATCAACCTCTTGACATCATCCTCCACCAACCCAAGGCTACACATGTGAACTCCCCCATTTCCTTATAAAAAAATTCGGCAACTAGAAGAAAAGAAAGAAAAAGAAATTGGTTAGTTGGAAACCAATAGGGACTTGAAAGCCAACCAAGTCAAGGACACATGCCCATGCTTGTGACCTCATTCTCCACTAACCAAACTTGAACAAATGGATTGTCCTCCCTTTCCCAAAATCCGGCTGTAGAGAAAGAAAGAAAAGAAAATCAAAGGGGACAAGAAGGTATGGCATAAAGCCATAAAATAAGGACCCAAAAGGTGGGTTAAGTATTAGATTTTTCTAGAAGCTTTTAGAGCCAACCATGGGCTGCCACCTACCCATTTTTCCCCACCAAATCCGGCAGCTCATCCCTCCAATACCCCCCTTGGATTCGGCTTCAATGAAGGAAGGAAAAGAGACAAGACTTAAAGCCTTAAATCAAGGAAAAGTGCACCAACTCTTGTCCATCAAGTCCCCTCACTCTCTAGTCATTTTTGGTTGGACAAAAATGAGTCAAACCCATGCTTATCTCCCTTGGAAATCCGGCTGCACAACCCTCTCCCACTCCCTTAATTTTGGCTGCACAATGGACAATAAAGGACTTGACACAAAGCCTTGAATCAAGGGACAAGAAAGCAACCACTCTAGTCATTCAAGACATCTCATCTTTTCTCTTCTCTTTTTCCTTGTCAAAGCAGCCAAAAGCTTTGCTTTTCCTTGAGGATACTCGGCAGCTAGGGAGAGAAAGAGAGAGAGAGAGATTCAAAAGTTTTGGGTTTCCATCTCCTTGGAGTTTCGGTTCTAGAGAGAGAACTAAGGAGAAGTGAGAAAATTTTTGGTAAGTTCTTCAAGAGGAGGCCGACCAAGAGCAAGAAAGAAAGAGGAAAAAAGAGGTGAGTAACTCTTGACAAATTTTTTGGATCTCCTTCTTGTGATGCTCGGTTTTGTTAGAGCAAGAAAAAGCTAACAAAACTCTTTTTGGTTCCACTTTCTTGTACAAAAACCGTGAGCCACCAACAAGGAAGAACTTGAGAAATTTTTGGTGAACTTTGGGAAAGAAACCGAGCAAGAGGAGGAGGAGAAAAGAAGGTAAGCGAAATTTTGGTTTTCCTCTTGATTAGGGTTCGGTTTTGGTAGAAGCAAGAAGAGCTAACAAAAAAAATTTTTGGATGCATTTTCTTGGAAGAAACCGTGGGCTAGAGCAAGCTACAGGAACCAAAAGAAAGTTGGGATTTTCAAAACCCTAACTTGGGTTGAGGTAAAATCTCTTAAACCACCTTGAATCTAAGCTTTATTTAAGGTTTTTAATGATGATTTGGAATGGTTTGTAAGGACATAAGTCCATTTAATTTTCTGCCCTCATCTATGGTGTGTGTGTGTGCTTGATAAGGTTAGGTTGGTTGGCTGATTTTTTAATGCTTGATTGCTTTAAAATTTGTGCTTGAAAATGATGGATTTTTCATGCTAGAAATTAGGTTGTATGTCCCATAAGATTAGGCCAAAAACCTGCCCTTGGCAGCCAAGAGAGCTTGCTAGACTTAGCTAGGGATGGATTTTGTGTTGATGGTATGTGATGATGCATGAGTTAGAACCATGTAACCCTAGTCTTTTTAATTTTTGGATTTGGGGTTGTATGAGTAGAATGAGATGGATTTATGGGTTTTAATGGGACATTAGAAGCGCTGCTTGATGTTGTCTAAGCTCCCGATGTGATCGGTCGAAATAGATTCCGCGAATAGGACGTAAACCAAAGAGAGGAACCGAAACTGCCAATTCGGATTCGAATCTGGCCAGTTTCGGGAAAGGGTAATTTCAAGGCCCTTAGAGGCCGAATAAGGTAAAACTCAAAACACAAAAGTTGTTCAGAACAACTTTTCCTAGAGGACAACGCGGACAGAATCTCGAAATAAGGCTCCAAAGGCCTCCGTTTTACCCAAAACCCGTGGCTGAACCCTGGGACGTTCTCCACCCAGTTTTTTCAAAGTTAACCTGTTTTCAAATAAAAACTGGTACTGATCTAGGCCGAACTAGATTTTGTGTAAAACACAAAAGTTTTAGCTTTTTTCGATAGCTACAACTTTCATGAAGACAAGTTTTTTAAATTCCAAGCCGATTTTTAAACTAGGCGCGTTTTATGGGAGATGCGCAGAGAGCCCGAAATCTTGTATATGAGTTTCACGAAAATATTTTCTAGAAAAATTATGAAGTGTTCTAAAATGGTCATTTTAGCATCGGAAACCATTCCAAAGGCGGTTTCCGACCCCAAATGATTTTATAAAAGATTTATTTCGAAAACCATGAATTTTAAAAGCTCGGGTTTGAAATTCACATTTTTCCCATAAAGAAAAGAAAAAGAGAGTTTCAACTAAGGATTTCCAAGTTAAAGAAAATAGTGGGTTTAATCCAAGAATTTTCTAATTAAAGGAGTTAGAATTTTTACAAGAAGAATGAAGGATTTTTGGAAGTTAAAATACACAAGATTTCCAAAAATTAAGGAAGAGGAATTTTATAGTAAAATTGGTAAACAAGCCGATTACGAACGGTAACTGGATATTATGTCCGAGTTACAAACCCAAGGATAACCAAGGGTTGACAAAAGGTTGACCCAAGGTTAATTAAGGTTAACCTTAAGGGTTACCCAACATAACCCTAAGGGATACCCACATGTATATTGGGCTAAGATTTAAGGGGTTAATGGAAATAACCCAATAACAAGGATGTATGAGCAAAGCCCACTAATAGAACAAGGCTCTAAACCAAAAGGTTACCTAATGTAACCTCTTAAGGATTTAATCGAAGTTCAATAAAGAATGGGGATTAAAGTGGCCAAGATGGATATCATGGATAGGGGACATACAACCAAAAGTAAATGTGAGTGTTGGTAGGTCACTAACACCTTACGAAAGGATTCTGATCCTATATTTTTGGTATATCAGGAAAGTGAATTGCGGTTGCCGACGATTTAAGGAACGCGATTCTAAGGATACGGCGCTAGAGGTAAGTACAAACCTCACCTGCAGTATGAAAACTAGTAAATTATGTTCAAGTATGTGGTTTTCAAATATGCTGCAATATGTTGTGTGCTATATCTATGAAATGCCATGTTTTATGAAAAGTGCTATTTTTGCGAAATACCATGTTTATAAAAGGTGCTATTTTCGTAAAATGTCATGTTTATAAAAAGTGCTATTTTTGTAAAAGATTATAAAGGTGCTATAATTGTAAAATGTCATGTTTATGAAAATGTCATGTTTGCAAATGCTATGAATGAAAAGAATGCCATGCCATGTTATTAATGAGATAAAAAGTATGTTATCATATAGTGACATCATAGGGTATGTTCACTAAAGATAAATAACATGGTAAGAAGTCACAAGTAAAGTGTCGTACCAACCTCCACCAAGGTGGACAATTTTATGATGAAGTTATGGATTCGCCCTCTCGTTGTTGTAAGAGGGTGTAATCACTTCTGTTTTCCTGGAGCAGTTAGGAACTTGCAACCCCATCTAACTGTATCTGGCGGCGCGCTATATGTTAAAGGTACGTACACTATGGGGCCCATAAGAAAGATAAGTAAGTTAAAAGAAATGCATAAATGGAACATAAATGGTTCATGCATATGCATATGATAATGTATGTTTTTCATGATGTTTTAAATGTTTTGTGAGATTATGTTTGTGCTTACTGGGCGAAAGCTCATTCAGTTATATTTCATACTGTAGGTAAGAAACCCGCAGCTTAATGCTGGGCATTGTTGGAACGGTGTGACGGCAGACGAAGGCAGTATGGATACCACTACGCATAGTTTCCGCAAATCTTTTGATGTAAAGAAGTTTTTGTATATAAGCATGTATGATAAAGACAAATTATGCTTTATGGTATTTTGGAACTAAATACCTTAAGTAAATGTTTACTTAAGTAGTAATGATGTATTACTAAAGACAAATATTTTATAAGTATGTTTCAAAAAAAAATATATATATATATATATCCCTAATTTTCAAGTAAAGTAAGTAAGTAAGTAAGGAGTGACGGCCCTAGATAGTAAGGGGGCGTCACATAAATTGTATTTTTCCCTTATTCTTTCACCCACCAATCAATCTTGATTTCCCTTTTAATTAATAACCGTTTTTCTTCCTTTTTTTCTCCAACGATTTTTCATTTTTTTATGAGATTTAATCATATGTGTACATATTTTATTTCTATAGAGGAAATTATATTTTTGAAGGTAAAAGCTGATCATAGTTAGTATCTTTTTTTCTCTTTTGTGATTTTTTTTTTTAATATTTGAACTCTTGTTTTTTTTTTTTTTCCTCGTTTTTTACTTGAAGATTTTTTCGAAGACAAATTGACATTCTTCATCTAATTTCTATTCAATGTTGAGATCTGATTTGTGTTTTGCGTAATTGCATTATTGTATTGCTGCAATTGGTTTTTTTTAATATTTTTTTTTCACCCTGTATTTATTGAAAGTAATGTGAAATATTTGTGAGCTTTCTGAAAGATTCTTGTTCTTATTATTATCAATATCATCATTGTTATTATTGTTATTGTTAGCTTTCTGAAATATCCTTATTATTATTGTTGTTGCTGTTAAAATATTATTATTATTCTCGTCGTCATCGTCGTTATTATTATTATTATTATTATTATCATTTGGTTTGATTTGTCATTTTTTCTATTCTAAAGTGTTATATATGTATATGTATGTGTATGTAAAATTTATCACTTTTACCAAAAATATATAAATATATATATATATATATATATATATATATTTTATCACATGGACCGTGCTTCCCTTAACTTGATTTGCACTCTGAAGGGTTGGGGTTTCGCTGGTTGATTCAGTTGTCAAAAACTCAAGATTGAGAGCAAGATTGCAAACATAAGATTTGATTAATTACAAGATGAAGAGCTAGTATGTTTTTATATTATTTCTCCAATCATTAATTGTTTAGACCTATATATATATATATATATATGCATCTATAATTTTTTTTTCAATTATTAAGATAAGGTGTGTGCAGAGAGTAGATTTTTTAAACATTTTTATTCTTAAAAAAATAATTTTGTTTATTTGTTTTATTATTAATAGTAGTTGAGTTTAAAATGATCCAAACTTTACACCTTAAGGTACAGTCAAGTGTACAATTATTGTTAAACATGCAATTATAAGATAATTTAGTTTATGGTTAATTTGATAAGAACAAGATTTATTAAAAAGAACTAAAAGCCTTTCAAAAAAAAAAAAAAAAAAGTAAGAGAAAAGTAGTCTAATGGGTGTCCTAGATCCCCTATTCCAAATTTCCAAACAGAAACGTTAGATTGGTGGAAATCTTGAAAGCTAAAATGATAAAAGCTGAATATTTGACGAGCCGCAAGCGGCCTAATTGCAATTTTTTTTTTTTTCCCCCTACTTTCATCAGTTTGTGATTAATGAAGATTTCAAAAGAAATTCTAAGACCCAATTTTAGGATAACTAGCTAAATACAAATGTTTTTTAATTAAATAAACATGAGGACAAAGTCAAAGAGAATATTCTTGAGCAAACAAATAAAATGTCAAAGAGTATCTTATCCCCTTAACTCGACATAAAAAACTCTTAATCCCAAGTTTCCTAGTTAAGGCATGTTAGGTAAATACATATCTGTCAATAAAACTTATAAAAGAAAAGGACCCTAAAAAAAATGGCTATTTAGAAGAGGCGTATGGCTGGACCGGCCTAACTCAAATAAAATAGTGGGTAAAGTTGATTCAGCCCACATAAGGAAGTGGGTCAGGCAGATCCGACCTAGATGATGGAACATGGAGACCCATCTCAGTCTTTTTACTTGACGGGTGTGGTCGGTTTGACTTGCATGAAAAATTAAAATTTTTGTATGTACTTCTAAAAAATTACTATTCAAGCGGAGTTGGCATCAGACCTAAAACTTTGGTTTAGCATGACCTAGATCTAGGACCATGCTAATAAAATCCAGCCCACCCTTTTAGTTTGGTCCATCTTGATCCTTTAACTTGGCGTGCACATATATTTCATAGTAGCATCATTAGACCATACATCTTTTTTGTTAAATTCAGATAATAGGTAGGAGTATAAACTGAAACATTTTGGAGCTACAAAGATAGTTATTAAATCGTTAGCACTGCATAAAAACACTCCTTCTAGAGTAGCTGTTAATACGAATAACAGAAACTCTATTATGGCCATTTTCCATACATTCAATGTACTTTATGGATAGAGGAATACATAAAGTTGAACTTAGTAAAATAAGAAATTGAAAGATTTCGTTGGAATTGTTCGGGTCAAGGAATCCTTCTCTTTCCCCTTCTTCAAACTCCAATTTGTATTGTTCATAGATAAATCTTTGATCAACGATAGAACAAGATCCATTTTGCATCATATCTAAGAGATTCCTTGGTTTGGGCGAAAGAAATAATGTCACTTGATCATTATCAAACCGGCTACAATCTTTTTCTGTCCGTGAGGATCCTACTAGAGTGTTTTCTACTTCTAATAGGCCATGAACTAGATAAGAATCATTCTTAACGAGTCTATAATAAGTGATTCCATTTTTTTCATCGAGTTCAGATAGAGACCAAAGGTCTTGTGTGATCGATCCAGCACAACAACTCAAAAGATAAAGAAGTATCATTAATTGATAATGGACACATGGAGGCCTATCTCCCTCCTTGGTCCACATGAGCTAGATTCACTACTACAAAAGTGTGATTACACGATGGAGATTAATCGATGGTTTCATAAAATCGTCATTTAATCCGATGCATTACACGACAGTTCTGATGGAACTGACGTGTAATAATCGGGTTTACATGATAGTTTTGATCAATCGTCGTGTAATCAAACGGTTTTTAACACCTCTAGCAGCAGCCCTCTTTTCATTTTACAGATCTATTCCACAACCGCGAAAAACATTACACAGGCCTGCGAAACCACATCCTCCACTGCCACCGTCCACCAAACCAAAACTCTCTTATAGTAATTATTTGTAAGTAGTGATTATTACTTATTCTTCTTTTGCGTTATTTAATTTGTATTGATGAATTATTGTAGCGGATTTAGATATCTAAAATGGTAAAATCTCGTTTTTTTTTTTTTTTTTTGTAAAGTATGATTTGTTAAATTATTGAAAAAGCTTAATATGTATTATTTTAATTGCAAAGGCTTGATTATTGAATGAATTGTAAGATCTTTAATTTGGATTTTGGTCGGGTTCTTGCAAATGGATTGAAAATGGATGTGGGCTAATAGATTGACTAGAAAATATCGTGATGGTATTGAAGAATTTTTGTTTCTGGCCAAAACTCACATGAAGAATGATAAGATTCGATGTCCTTGTGTGGATTGTAGAAACCATAGATCTCATTCAGTTGATAAAGTTAGAAGACATTTGCTTGCCCGTGGGATTATTTGTTCATACCAAACATGGTATTTACAAGGTGAAATATGTTTGGATCCAACATCGAAGAACAAAGGAAAAGAACATATTATTGAGGAAGATGTAGGAGACAATTTGTTTGATATGGTTAATGATTTGGAAGAACAGTTCGTGCATAGTTCGAAGTTACTTGATGCAATGATAAATGATGTCGAGATGTCCTTGTATGACAGGTGCACTAAATATACAAAATTGTCTACATTGGTCAAATTATGGAACATGAAGGCTTCGGGAGGGTGAACAAATTCTAGTTTCATGACTCTTTTAGAATTTCTAAGAGAGATTATACCGATTGATAATAAAATACTGGCGAGTATGTACGAAGCTAAAAAGACGTTGTGCACTTTGGGAATGGAGTATAAAAAAATTTATGCATGTCCAAATGAATGCGCCCTTTACTGAAATGGGTATGAGGATTTGGATGAATGCCTAATTTGTAAGGAGTCAAGATGGAAGAAGGGTAAGAAGCCAACGAATGGTAGCAAAGGAGTGCCGGCAAAGGTGTTATGGTACATTCCTCCGGCGCCACATCTGTGACGTTTATTCTGCATTGCCGATCATGCCAAGAATTTGACTTGGCACCATGATAAATGTGTTAAAGATCGCATGCTTAGGCATCCAGCCGATGCACCACAATGGAAGACCTTTGATGCCAATCATCCTGAATTTAGTGCGGAACCAACGAATCTGCGTCTTGGTTTGTCAGCGGACTGAATGAACCCACATGGTAATATGAGTAGTAGGTATTGTACTTGGCCTTTCATACTTGTCAACTACAATCTCCTTCCGAAGTTGAGCGTGAAGCAGAAGTTCTTGATGTTGACTTTATTGATCTCTGGTCCTTAATAACCAAGGAATGACATTGATGTGTACTTGGCACCACTAATCGCTGATCTAAAGAGCTTATGGGAAAAAGGGATCGAAGTTAGAGAAACTTACTGTCAAGAGACATTCACACTCCATGTAATGTTGATGTGGACAATTAATGACTTTCCCACTTATGGAAACCTATTTGGTTATTCAGTCAAGAGTGCTATTGGTTGTCCTGTTTGTATGAAAGAAACATCTTCCATCCGGCTGAAGGATGATAAAAAAAAAACAGTTTACCTTGGTCATAGGAGATTCTTACCAAAAAAATATCGATACTGCAAACAAAAAAAGGCTTTTGATGGTAATACCGAAGAAAGAAACCCTCCCCAAGTTTTGATGGGCAAAGAAGTTTTTGAGATGGTTAAGGATTTGAAAGTGGTGCTCGGAAAAAGAAAACGGAATAACAAGAATCCGATGGTTGATGGACCTTGGAAAAAGAGGTCAATCTTCTACAAACTTCCATATTGGAGGACATTTTTCATTCGTCATTACTTGGATGTGATGCATATTGAGAAAAACATTTGTGAATCAATAGTGAGCACGTTGCTTGACATTCTTAATAAGAGCAAAGATGGTGAAAAGGCACGATTGGATCTTAAGGATTTGAATATTAGACTTAACTTGCTCCCTTCGAAAGAGGGAATGCTACTTACTTACCTCCGGCAAAGTATACATTATCAAGACAAGGAAAAAAAAAAGCTTTGTGAGTGGCTCGCTTCTGTAAAAGTGTCCAACGGTTATTCTTCCAACTTCAAAAGGTTAGTGTCTATGAAGGATTTGAGGCTGATTGTAATGAAAACACATGATTGTCATATCTTGATGCAACAATTATTACTGCTTGCCTTGCGAGGAGTTTTAACAAAGGATGTGAGATTCACAATTACCAAGTTATGCTCATTTTTCAATTCGATATGCTCCAAGGTAATTGATCCATTTACACTAGATTCGCTACAATCAGAGTTGGTTAAGACATTGTGCTTGCTTGAGAAGTACTTTCCACCCTTCTTTTTTGACATAATAATTCATCTAACGGTGCACTTAGGATGAGAAGTTAAGCTATGTGGACCAGTGTACTTGAGATGGATGTATCATTTTGAAAGGTACATGAAGATTTTGAAGGGTTATGTCAAGAACCGAAATAGGCCAGAAGGATGTATAGTAGAAAGCTACATAGTGAGGAAGCGGTCGAATTTTGCTCCGAGTATTTGTCCAATGCGGAAACGATTGGGTTGCTGAAGACTATAAGCATTGACTCGAAAGGACTATCTGTTGGCATTCCATCGCTGGAAAATCGAGGTGAATGGGAGCAAGCTTGTCTCTATACTTTACATAATAGGGTTGAAGTGGAGCCTTTTATTGAGGTTCACCTACAGGAGTTAAGAGATGCAAATCCAAAAAGAGGAAGAAATGAAAAGTTGTTACAAGATGAACACAATCGAACGTTTCGTCTGTGGATATGAAGACATGTCTTTCAGAAGGACGGCTTTTTGCAAGACTTAATGAACCTCGCTAGAGGACCGTCGACGATAGTTACTCGGTATACATCATACTTCATCAATGGTTTACATTCTATACTCGCAAAAGAGATGAGAAGCATCCGTTCAAAATAGTGGTGTTAGTATCAGTGCTAAGGTCATGTATATTCATTTGCAAAGGACAAGAATCCATTCTATGGAACTATGAACTACTTCGGTTTCATTGAAGATATTTGGGAACTTGATTACTGTGGATTTCAAGTAGTACTCTTTTAAATGTAAGTGGATCGACAATAATTATGTCAGGATTGACAGTGATGGCATCACAATGGTCGACTTTAGACAATTGGGATACAAAAATGATCCGTTCATTATGGCTTCACAAGCAATCCAAGTTTTTTATATAACGGATCCCAATAATGTTGAGTTGTCTTTAGTTATGCCGATGAAGCCAAAATTGATTTGTGATGGTCAAGAAGATGAGGAAGATTGCTCCGACATTCCATCATTCATAAAGAGATTACCATCGGTTGAGGAGATTGATAAATTCGATTATGATGTTTCTCACTTGCTTCGCCCCGATATTGAATGGGCACGTGTTGAGGAAACAAAGAAAAAAAAAGAAAAAAAACGTAAACATTTTGTCATTTTATTTTAATTCAAGCTATATTATATTTATTTTGTTATGTTAGTTGTTATATATATATTGAACATTAATTTTGAACAGGGATGAATACTACTGTGAAAGATTACTTCTTAACACACACATAGGTTCGTGTGATGACAGGAGAAGAAAAACTGTGATGACAATTAAAACTGGACTATAATTAGATGACGGTTTTTGGACAAAACCGTCCTGTAATTCGAGAATTACACGACGGTTTTTGAAAAAACCGTTGTGTAAGAACCGTCGTGTAATCAACAGATTACATGATGGTTATTTCAAAATCATCATGTAATCTTCCGGAAATTTTAAAAATTTTAAATTTTCATGCTTTGAAATCTGTGTGAAAACTCATTACTTAAACACACTTTTGCTCTTCATTTCTCTTCATCGCCGCTCTCACCCTCTTTAGACAACTAAAAGTTTTCTCTTCATTTCTTCCACCTCCTTTGCCCACCCGTCACCACCTCGGAGTTAAAATCTGGTCAAGCCACCGTCACCGCCGCTGCCTACCATCTCCCTCTCTCGGTGTGACCGTGCCTATTTTTCTTTGAAAAAATTCAAGGTGACTTCCATATTTCTTAATTTTTTGTTTTCTAACAAAACAACTAACAACCCATGCTTAATAACACCGGTTGGACTGTAATTTATTTGTTTGAATGTTTTTTTGATGTTGTTCTTTGGAGATGCATGTAATGTGAACGGATTTGGCACTTTACACCCCTTTTTTAACATGAATTTTTTTTGCCCACCATATGCTCGATGAAATGCCACAATGGTTTGTTTTTTGGATAATCATATGAAATTTGATGATAGCATATTGTGCTCAGTTTTTTAGTTGTTACTTTTAGTTTTGGTGCATGTTGTGCACGGTTTTGGTACATTTGGTGTACGGTTTTTTTCGCCCACAACATGCTCGATGAAATGCCACAATGGTTTTTTTTTTTTTTTTGGATAATCATATGAAATTTGATGCTAGCTTATTGTGCTCAGTTTTTTACTTGTTGCTCTTAGTTTTGGCGCATGTCGTATACAGTTTTGGTCATGTGGTATACGGATTTTTTTCGCCCACCACATGCTCGATGAAATGCCACAATGGATGTTTTTTTGGATAATCATATGAAATTTGATGCTAGCATATTATGCTCGGTTTTTTAGTTGTTGCTCTTAGTTTTGGTGCATGTTGTACACAGTTTTGGTGCATGTGGTGCATGGATTTTTTTCGCCCACCATATGCTCGATGAAATGCCAAAATGGTTTTTTTTTTTTTTTTTGGATAATCATATAAAATTTGATGCTAGCATATTATACCCGGTTTTTTAGTTATTGCTCTTAGTTTTAGTGCATGTTGTGTACTGTTTTTGTCCATGTGGTGCACGGATTTTTTTTTCTCCCACTATGTGCTCGATGAAATGCCAAATTGGTTTTTTTGTTTTGGATAATCATACGGAATTTTATTCTAGTATAGTGTGCTTGGTTTTTTAGTTGTTGAACTATATTATTCGTGCATGTTGTGCGCAGTTTTGGCACTTTACATATAATTTTCTACACCGGTATTTTTTCCGCACACCACATGCTCGACAAAATATCAAAATTGACTTTTATATTGGATAACATCACGGTAATAGGTTTTTTTGTGGGTGAAATTAGTACACGATTAGTTTATGCAAATTTTTGCTATTTTAAAAAAATTCATGTAATGTGTGCTTGATTTTGTTAAGGTTATTAGTAGTGAATTTTAATTTGATTTGAATATATTGGTCCGCCATGCTTGTGAAATTTTTTGTGTTACAATAAATATAGGTGAGTGTTAGAATTATACATGAGCCAAAAGACAATGGAAGATTCCAAAAAGGGACGAGCACGAAGGAAAACCAATTGGATCCCAATGTCGATGGCAAGCGGAGGGCAACTATAATGAAACACATCCATATGGCAAGGAAAAGAGGTCAACGAATTGAAGTCACCTTTGACGAGAAAGGACAACCTGAAGGGAAGCACGGTGATGAATTGATGAGCTGGATTGGTGTGCTCGCTCGAGAGCACGTTCCAATATGGATACAAGATTGGAGATCCCATGATTTAGACGGAGTAAAATAAATAATTTGGAAAGAAACTGTTACTTCTTTCACAGTGGATGATTGCTTTCAGAGTACTTGTTTAAAATCATGTGGTGAAGCTACAAGGAATTTTTGACATGATCTTTATAAGACGTTTGTTGAGGACTTTGTAACAAAAGAAAATGTGTGGACACGGCCTCAAAAAGTTATTGAAAACTACCCCAATATAGAAGAAGAGGATTGGGTGAAATTCGTTCAGTATAGAACAACCTCACAATTCCAACAATTTTCAGATCGTGAAAGCAAAATAAGGACCAATAACTAATACTCATCGAGAGGAGGCCGAGATGGATATAGAAAGCTTGACCATGAAAAGGTATGTCAATAAATTTTGTGTGTAATAAATCATAGGCGAATTATTTATTTAATGTTCTCATGTATACTAATGATGTTAAATTACAGTTTAAGAAGACTGGGAAATGAGAAAAAAGATATAGTTTGTGGCTAGATTCATAGACAGGCTCATATGGAAAGTTGAAAGATCCAGCATGTCAAAAAGTCAGCGAGTTAATAGTAAGTTTACTAACTAACAACAAATTCTTCATCATTACTATACATACTTATAATACTTAAGCTTAAATGAGTTCTCTTAATTATCTTGTAAACTGAGTATAACACACAGGAGAGCCAATGTACTTTCAAATTGTTGGCATTAGTGATGTCTTGACGCAAGCATTATCTAGACCCAAACACCCATGACGTATCCGTGGGCAATCAAAGTTCGTAAAGCCGCCTTAGTACTTCAACCTAAATCAAAGTTTGAAGAGAGATAATGAAGTACTATCAATGAGATGTGAAATAGAAGAATTAAAGGCATTGGTGCGTGGTCTATGTGCCAACAAAGATGTGGAGCTGTCGTTTGACGAAGATAATGTGCCACCCGTGGACCAACACAATAGCTTTAAGGCTAGTTGCTCTATCCAAGAAAAATAACATGGAATGTCTAATCCGCCAACCAAGCCGGTCGATAGTCAGGAATGTAAGCTCTATATTTTCGATGAAGTTCATGGTAGACATTTGCTTGTTGCATTTGGAAGAGCATGGTTGGATAGCCTTCCCACCAATATAGTCCGTGGGATTCCACTGGATGAAGGGAATGTGCGAGTGTCAATTAATGTGCTAAAATTAAAAAAAGTAGCATTACCTATACCGACGTACAAGGTAACAACTATGGAGGAGGCTGTTAATGGGTTTGTTGCTTGACCCAAAACATTAGTTGAGCTCGACACGAGTATAAACAAGGTAAGTCGAGGTCCTAGTCACGTTCCTGACCCAGCACCTAACCAAAAAAAAAAATGTCAAAAAAAGCCGGATATAAAACGGTAAACTCTCGAACTGATGTACAACAGGATGCACAACAACACGAAGCTTTGTTCGACTTCAATAAAATGCATGTTCAGATGAGGCCTCTGGCTTATTATGCATATAGTTCCATGCCTCGAGGTAATTAGATAGAGATCCCAATACCATACACGATCATGGGTTTTGACATGCCTGTCTTTCTAAGCTTTGATGATATTTATGAGTTGATTAATTTACAAGAAATCAATGCGAATTGTATATTAGTAATTCATCAATTGCTTAGAGATAAACTAAACTAATAACATCTTTTTTTTTATGATTTCTTATAGATATCCATAGACATTTAGATATATTGACTTTACATTTTAGAAATTCATCCCGATAATGATTTATCTTCAAATAGCTATAATTCATTTTTCCATAGATCGTGTTTATGCATATGAGCTTCTGTTTGGAATAAGCTACACATTATACCATATTCTACTACATAGAGAATTGTACTATGATCCAAGTAAGCCTAAGTCTTGAAAAAATAATAGATAAGATTAAATACCATAATATCTCAAAAATAGTATACATGAGGTACGTCATTCTATCTAAATAATTTTTTTTTAATCTGGAAATTCCTCTATATGTCAGGTAGAGTAACAATTTTGATACGTTTATGCAAATATTTGGAGAAACTATACAGGATTAACGGGCAAGCTGAGAAGTTTGAGTTTGTGTTTGTGTCTCCAACCTTGATCTCACCGGTTAGAATAGATACTGAAGATGCTGGCATGAGAGAGCGAGACGATACTCTTGTCAGCTTTTTGCGTGACGCACCAAGAGGATGACTTTATCTTGTGCCACATAACAGAGGGAGACATTGGGTTTTGGGAGTCATTGACCCATGGGAGGACCTCGTCCTTTATTTTGATCCTCTTTGAGAGAAAACAACGGGACGATTTTACTAATCTAATGAACATGTAAGTGAATTTTAATATGTTAATTTTTTATTTAATCTTAATTATATACATCTTAATTAGTTTGAATTTTACCAACTTGCTAGGGCCCTAACAGATTGGAAGATTATGACCGGAGAAGGGATTAGAAGGAGACGAGACTGTAAAACAAAAATCTTAAACCATCCTTGTCCTCTGCAAGAGGGAAGTGTTGAATGTGATTATTTTGTTTTAAGTTTTATGAGGGAGATAGTGTTGAATGGAATTGACCTACTTGAAAGTAAGGAATTTTTTACTTATGAGGATTTTGATTTGATTAGGGGAGAATGGGCTAGCCATGTAATGCAATGGATTAATTATGATATGTAATATCCTAATGTAATATATGGTATGTATTTTGACTTTGATACAATGTAGCTAATATCTTGGTTCATGTATTGGATACCATAAAGGTTAGGCCACCCATGGCAAATTAACAAAAAAACCCAAAAATTTTTTTTTTCAAGCCATATTACATGACAGGTTTTCACAAAAAACTGTCGTCGTTGTGTAATTTTACTTAAAATTTTTTTTTTTGGGGTTTTTTGAACGACTCTACATATTACATGACGGTTTAGACTCCAAACCGTCGTGTAATGTAGATATTACACAATGGTTTTGGCCAAATCATCATGTAATGTCTACATTACACGACGGTTTTGTCTCAAAACCGTCATGTAATGTGGCCATTTTGTCGTTTTCTGCTACTGTATTTCTTGTTTCGACGACGGTTTTAGCCGTCGTGTAACATTGAGATACCATGATGCTGGATTACATAACGGTTGTCTAACCATTACACGATGGTAAATAACCGTCGTGTAATCCCAAATTTTTACTAGTGATTCTAGGACCAAGCTAATCAAATCCAAGCCCACCCATTTAGTTTGGTCAATATTTACAACTCTTCTATATAATAGTAATATTGCATGTCTTATTTTTTCAACTTAGAGATAGGGGATTCGAACTTTTCATCTTATATTAGAGTCAAATGTGAAACTACAGTCAAGCTATGCCTACAACCATGACGTCTTGTTTTCTGTTGTAGAAGTAATGGTTTATTTACAAAAAAATTGTACAAGCAATGGAAAGAGATTTTATGACTTTTTACAATTACAGATATATGTATATATATATATATAATTTAACCATAATTTCATACAAAACTCTTATATATATATATATATATATTAAAGTTGCGCCATTATATTCAATTTTTACAAAATATGTATTTTCTGAAATTCTT
This sequence comes from Ficus microcarpa, assembly GCA_025413485.1. Lineage (NCBI taxonomy): Eukaryota > Viridiplantae > Streptophyta > Magnoliopsida > Rosales > Moraceae > Ficus > Ficus microcarpa. The sequence continues at coordinate 1,177,940 of CM046379.1, read as the reverse complement.
GTACTCTTTTTGGTTATGTAACAGGAAGACAAAACAAAACCTCAAACCTCTTTTATTGGCTTGAAGAGATTGGAAGAACATGACACTAAATCCAAGATGCGAAGTCTCTTTCTGGGGACACTGTCAACTGTGTAAGGTTTACTACGTCTAATTTGATAGTTTGATTATGACTTTATAAATTCTGTTGACTATTTATAAAATAATTACTTTCTGTATATGCTGCATCTAACTTGACATTCTATACTACTCTACCAATGACCATATGAAATTGATAGTTTATAGGTGTGATTTAGTGTGAATTCAATTAGATAAATATGAAGTATTGCTTCATTTGGGGAATCATCCAGATTGTAATATTTAGATGGAAACATTTGAATGAAAATTTTAAATAAAAACATTTAATTGTCATCTAAACTGGCATTTGAATATTAACTTTTAGTACAATAAATTTAGATAAAAACATTTGAATTTATACGCATAATGTCTAAATGGGGATCCAAATGTTCAATTTCAGATATATAAAATCCAAACACATTTTTGAATTAACAATTCAAATGAAATAACTCAAATTGAGACAAATGGTTGTCCCAAACAAAGACAACATAATCGTTTCATGACTTGTCTGTCTTTGTTGCTTAGCCACTTTAAGAAAAAGATAAGAATGAAAAAAGTATAAAGATCTAATAAATATATCTTTTTTCCCCTATAAGACATATTGACTATCTTGAAATTTGAAGATATAGCATTCAAATTCCATTGTTTTGACTAAATTCAAATAATAAATAAGGGTTTATCACTAGGATGAAATTAGGATGGAATGAGAATTTGGGTAGGAGCTTCCTTGTATAAACATACTTTCAGAAAAATACAGATAAAGTTACTAATATATGGGTTAATTACTATTTATTGGTTTAAACTTTAAATTATTTTTCAATTTATCCCTTTGTTTTTTAAAAACTATAAATATATATTTTGAATTTAAAAAACTCTATTTCAATTTCATGACCTATCGCTTATTTTATGACATTTTTTTAATTGTCTAAAACAATGTGTAGGAGTTTTTCTCAATATTAAAAATTCTATTTTAAAAAAGATAAATTTAACCTAATCAGAGTAATTTTTTCTTTTTCATTTTTTTTTTTGCTCTCAAAATATACGATGGATTGTGGTTGTAAGCATATTCTAGCGATAATTCTTTATCTAATTCCAACACAAGGTGTAGAGTTCGAATCCTCAACCTCTAAATTAAAAAAAAAATATATGTGTGATAGATTAAATTAATAAAATAAGTTTTTAAAATCTAAATGATGTTGTTTACTTTCTAAAAATAGAAGGATAAGTCAAAAATAATAATAAACCACGATATATAATTATGCTATCAACCTCAGTATTATATAAATATCATGTGGAAAGAGTAGATTAAGAGATGGTAGTTTATCTCCTTTAATAATAAATATCTTAGGACTTTTTTTAATTTTTTTTATTGTGACTTTAGGTGTGGGGGATTTTAGTTTATAGCGAAGGAGGGGTAGAACTAATGTAAGTCTCCCAACAAACTGTTCTTTTTTTTTTTTTTTAATTTTATTTTTTATAACTTATGAGTAAAGGTGTAATAACTAGTTTTTACGACATTACGGTTTCCTTTCAAAGGAATTTAATGTGTACCATGAAGGTAATTATGAAAAGGCTCGATTAAGGGTTTTTATTAAGTTTTGTGAGTTCTTATGATTTTATAAGACTCAAAAATGATTGCTTAGTCAACCATGTGACCTTTTGAGCAAAAAGGGAAGAAAAATTCTATTAATTTATGTTGGTTAAAATTTGACCGAAAAAGTCAAAGTTGACCGAAAAAGTCAAAAGTTGACTAGAAAGGTCAAAAGTATGGCGATACTGTTATATGATAAGCAGTATGGAAAATATACTGCGAAAAACCGTCATTACAAACAAGATAGTAAGAATAAGATTTAAAACCACTATAGAAAAATCAAGCACATCAAGTAGGATATTAAGGGCAAAAAGACTTCAAGAAATAAGAAAAATTTTTATACAGTCTAATTAAACACAGATAAATTTTGGACTGCAGTCCAGTGTAACAATACTGTATTATTAGTAAGAACAGTATTGGAAATATCTGTGTTAGCATGAAAATGGATTGCATATCAAGGAAAAAGCCAAACAAGGCCTTGGAGGGAGGACACCTTATCCACAAGATAATTACATAATTTTTGGAATTATTGAAAATTGTGGAAAGAAATCTTGGCTTATTCTAGAACCAAGGATGGCCGGCCACATGGAGGGCTTTTGTGCAATTATTTTTGTCTTAAGGGTTTCTAAGCAAATTTTGGATTAAAAATAAATCCAAAAATGAAATTCTTTTTCACCTATAAATAGCTGGAAGGGGGAGGGGGGCGATTTTGTTCACAAAAAAATTGGAAAACTCCCCTAAACTATGCCCAAAATTTTCTTCATTCTCTCCTTCTAGAAATCCGAACTCAAAGGATCAAAGAAGGAAAGGAAAAAAAAAAAAAAAAAAAAGTGAAGAAGGAAATTAGCTTGGAGGGTGGCCGGACTTTGTTGGAACAATAAACAAGTGGCCGAATTTTTTTAGAACCCCGAGGGCTAAGGGAGGCCGGTTGTGGTGAAAGCAAGGGAGAAAGGGGAAAGTTGAACCCAAGCTAGCCAAACCCTTGAATTGATTAAGGTAAGCTCCTTTGGACCTTAAGCTTTTCAATTCAAACTTCAATTTGGAAATTTAAGTGTATTTCAAGCATTGGATGTAAGAACATAAGCTTATTCAATTTCCATGCCCTGGTTTAGAAATTTTAGGATTGTGCTTGATTTAGGTGCTTAGGTGGTTTTAATTTGTAAATTATGCATGCTTATGTGATTGGTTGCATGAAAATTAGGGTTTGCATAGTTGATGTATGCTAGGGTTGTATGTCCCTAAATATGTTTAAGTATGATCAAGAATATGAATGTTAGGTTGCTAGATGTATGAAATGGTTTATGCAAACTCAAAACTTATGCAAACCCTAGTTGGTGCAAAATCATCAATGGTTTGCATGAGTATGATTGATTATGTGAGTGATGGATCTTTGCATTAAAAAAGTGCTACATATCTGATTTTAGGCTCCCGAGTGATCGGTTGAGTTAGAATGCATGAATTAGGACATAAAGTGAATATAAGTAAGAAAACTGCCAGTTCGTGTAAAAACTAGTCAGTTTTCTGGAAAGCAGGATTTGAGACCCTTAGTGGCCGAATTAGGAAAAACGTAAAACATGAAAGTTGTAGAAAATGGTTTTTCCTAGTGGGTAACATAAATCGTTTTAAAAAATAAGACTCCAATGGTCTTGGTTTTTACAAATATCCAAACCTGAACGTGCCCAGACTTCATGCACGGTTAGGCAGGTTCAACAGGGGATTTGAGTAGGTTAGAGCCCGAACTGGGTCTCAAGTAAAACATGAAAGTTGTAGGTCTTTTCGAGTTAAAAACTTTCATGAAGAAAACTTTTTCAATTCGACCTAGATTTTTAAATAAAATTAGATTTTAAAAACTGTGCAGGAAACAGGAAATTTCTGCACAGGATTTTCTAAAACAGTGCATGAAAAGGACATTCCTGCACATACACTGATAAATTGACTAAGGGAAGCTATTCCAAATGCAGTTTCCAACACTTAGTAATTTTTACAAATCCTACTCAAGAGTTACAATTTTCCATGAGTTAAACAAAGGATTTTTGTATGAAAAGAACATAAAATGTCAAGTTTTTTCCAAAATAAAGGAAAACAGATTTTGTACTAAGTTGTCTTAAAATTTAGTAACAAGATGACGACTATTGGTAACCGGGAAGGATACCCGAGTTACTAGACTGAGCCTAAAGCCCAAGATTAGCGTAGGAGTTTGGACTTTAGTTGACTAAATTTGATTACCTCAAGGGTTACCCAATGTAACCCGACAAGGTATTAAGTTTGGTAATGGACCTAAAATCTTGGGTTACTCCTAGTAACCCGATGGATTATGGATTGAAAAATAATAAGGCTTAGGCCCAAGGTTAGAAGTAGTAACCTAACACTATTCATGTATGCTTGGGCTTAATACTCAAGGTTACTCTAAGTAACCTAATAAGTTATAATCTTAGTATGGTAGACTATAAACCCTAGGGTTACTTGAAGTAACCAAGTAAGTTATCAAAGAGATTTATGGGGGACATGTAACAAGGTCATGTATGAATGTTGGTTAAGTTACCTACGTTTTATGGTTATGGTTATAGAATCCTTACCTATGTCCTTTTATATTAGCAGGAGGTAGCCTGCTATTGCACCCTGACTTGGAGTAATAGAGTAGAGGACATAGCATACGAGGTAAGTACAACTTCGCCTACAGCATAGGCTTTTTGTTGTGTACTTGCCTGATGTATGAATGCTATGATACGTTATGTTATGTATGTATGTCATGCGATGTGTGTATTGATGCTATGATAGGATAGGATTTGTTTTAAAGTTTATGAAATGCTATAATATGTTTTGTGATTTATTATGAAGTGACATCATGAAGCATGTCCACAAATAAGAATAAGACCAAAGTATGACATGATGAAAGGCAAGTATGATGACAAGCAAGTTGCTTGTGTCGTACCAACCCGCGTTAGGTCGGGTTGGACTATGGTTTGAGTTGGAAATGGACTAGTCGCCCCAACCACTCCATAGTTGCGTGCCCGGTACGGACACTTATGTTAAGGGGCCTATAAGTATGTTAAGTTATGAAAGAAAGTTAAGAATGAATAAGAAAGCATAATAAGAGCATAATTGGTTCATGTATAATTATGTCATGATATGTTATGTTATATTTTGTTTGTATTTGTGTCGCGGATGTCATAGTTGTACTTACTGAGCGAAAGCTCACGTCTTACGTCTATGCTGTAGGTAAACAACCTACGGGCAATCTCTGATGCAAGATGATGGAGCGTGGCAAGGCAAGCACTGAAATGTGGGAATGATAGCCGCTACGCGTTTTGTCATTTTTTGTATATTATTTTATGTTCGAACATCTCTATTTAATAATCGTTATACACTCGTACGCTCCGTATAAAAAAAAATTCCGCTATTTTCACTAAGTAAGTATGACACGTTAAGTATGTATGTATGTACGGTAGCGGCCTGCACTAGGTGAGTCGTTACAAAAAGAAGATTTGAACTTTAAAATTTATGACGAAAGTAGATATAGAATAACTATTGAACTATATCTTCAATCATAAATATTTCACAAATATCCTATTTCACTTATTTAATTATCGCTCCTTTTGTACTTTATGCTATTATTGGTACTATATTCTTAAAATATTCTTCTCAATTCTCAAATATAGAAGGAAAAAGATAACAAAATTATCAAAATGAAGTGGTTAGAAGTTAAGCCTAGCAATAAATTCAATCTTCAGTTTTTAATATTAAAGTCTAGAGTTTGTGTAATGCCCCTTCCAAGCTAATAGTTCAAAAAGAACATTAACTAACTAAAACCTCATATTTAAAAATAAATCAAATCTCTAATTTTGTCATGGGATTCTGAAATCACTGGCTTATTCATCCTCCTCATCTTATTGACCCTACAAATTGGATCACAAGAATTATATGAGTGAATAGCTTTGTAAGTATACCAAATAACTTTTCCACAATTAATATATTTTCTCTTTAACTTTTAAATGGGGCCCTCTAGTATGATTTTAATCTTGTATTATTAGAACCTTTTTTTTTTTTTTGCTTCTTCTGTTTGGCCCTTTTCGTGGAACTCTTTCCTCACAAATTGGACCCATTAAACTTTGTCTGGGTTGGTTATAATAAGTATGAGATTTCACACCGTGCATTCAAATAATTTCTTTGAACCTCTTGAAAGCATGATAAAAATAACAATAGCAAAACTGAAAACATGCTTCAAAACATAGTAATATTCAAGTGATACAGCAAAATGTATACTTATATCAACTAGTTACTTGTTAGATAATGGAAACAATTCTATCATCTTCTTCTTCTTTTTCTTCTTCTATTTTTGGTGGCTATTTTCTTCTCTCATCATTTATTCATCTTTTTTTTTTTTGGCCACCATCTCTTTTCGTCCCTCTCCTTTCCTTATACTTTCTTCTCGATATGGAAGCAAAAACACCAAAACGTCCTATCCTATATTTATATATACACACAAGGTAAAACGTGGGCTGGAAGCTTAGAAGACTTTCTTAGACTACGTGGCTTTTTTTGTAGTGCAATTACTTTGCAACTTCCTCTAGTGTTCCTAACTTGGCCACCACCAGCTTATTAATAATATGAGTCATCTTTATGCAACCTCCTACTAATCGCTAACGATGACATGTCCTTCTTTTAAGCAACAAATGACTTGCATTCTATCCGAAAGAGATCATCAGTCCTTATCTATTTTTTTCTTCTCTCTCTCTTGTTATTATTCTTTTTAATCTCATTCTCCTAAATAAACTTGTAGCTCAAACTTGGTAGGGTATTACAATTCTCCCCTTCTATTGAAAATATCAAGGAAGAAATTTCATGATTCTAATGTCTCCCAAAAAAAAAAAAAAGCTGACTTAGTTATTGGTCCTATTTTATTTATATCACCAGAAATGTATTTGCTCTGATATCATAATATAACGATCCTCCCAAGTTAGCAATTTGAAAAAAAACGTTAACTAACTAAAACCTCATGTTTAAAAATAAATAAAATCTCTAATTTTATAATGGGACTCTGAAACAACTAACTAAATCAATCTTCTGATCTTATTGACCCTGCACACTGCATCACAAAAACTATATGAACGAATAGCTCAGTAAGTAGACCAAACAACTTTTCCACAATTAATATATATTCTCTTTAACTTTTGCTTAAGACCCTCTAATATGATCTTAATCTTGTATCATTAGAACCTTTCTTTTCTTTATGCCCCTTTCTTGGATGTCAAAAACATATGATGTCAAAATGCTTGTAAATGAATAATTTGTTGACTGAGCCTACTTTAATGGCATTCAAACTATATGATGTCAAAATGCTTGTAAATGAATAATTTGTTGACTGAGCCTACTTTAATGGCATCTCAAGTTAATTTGGCCGTGGACCACTCGATATAGTCCGAAAATGTAGTGGTTGTTCGTTAGTCTCCGTCCAATAAATCTTCTCATATGTCTCAACAGGAAGCTAAGCCCCTGTATGGTGTGTATAATTATCTGTTATATAGCATATAAAGTTGTCCATCAAAACTAAAATTGAGTTAAACACAAATGAATCTAGATATAATTAAACCACAATTTTAATTCAAGAACTCAAATCTTGGTCAAGATCGTTAAGATTATTAAGCATGCAAGATTCGATATTAAACTGAAAAATCAAATAGCCGAATTCAAAGTCGATAGAGATAAAATTTGTTTCACATTCAATTCAATGAATATTAAAAGGTAGTGAATTATCCTTTTCTCTTGTTACGTGAAGATTGGGGCAAAGAATCTAGAAGCAATTAAAAGTATACGTTGAGAAAATATTAAGCAAGTACATGGAAAATCCTTATATGGTCAAATCCCTCTAGCTAATATTTAACTAAAATTTAAATAACGACTTTGACAAAGAGAAGGGTATTGGAATTCAGTTTAGATGTAGGATACTTATTCAGAAGTTTTCGTCACAACTCAATCAAAAATATGCATGTTGGGTCTTTGAAATAGTTCAAATCAATTTGATAGTAGTAAGTTTGGTCTGTTTTACCGAGAAGGTCTACGGTTCAAGTCCGTATAGCCCTATTAAAAAAAATAATCACTTACACTTTTAATTTAAGATGAGGAAGAATTCCCCATTGATAGCAAATGGTATTCATTAAGCAGGGAAATCCTATTTTATTTAAAAGCAGAATTAAAAGTGCTAGTTTTCTTGGACATTGTATTTCCTTTCCCCATTCATTTGTTATTGAAAATATATATATATATATATATATATCAAGTGTCTTAAAAAGAATAAACGAATAGGTGACGTAATATAGGTTGTAACTACATATAAAGACACAAAGTTACAGAGTTACAAAGTTTAGTATATCGATATTCAAATATTTGCCGTCAAACTTTTGGACATTGGATGACATTCTTAAATATATCTTATTAAAAATTATTAGTTGAATTTAAATCTACCGTTAAACTAAGGTTTGCACCTGAAAATGGAATCTATGAACTGAGCCATAAAATATCTATATATTTTTAAGCTATAAAGCAGCAACGAAAAGTCTAAGAATAGATATTTTTTGGGCAAATGGAACAGTCTTAGAAGATATTAATTAACTATATAAAACAAGTAGCTAGACTTCAAAGAGCGCGGAAGTCTTATACATGTTGCAATACTTCTATAAATAGATAAGCTTTTGAAGCAATTTTTATTCACAACACTTTTAGTTCTCTTTTTTCCTTTTTCCAAGTTTCTTGAGTTGAAATATAACACCATGGCGCTCGCAATCTTCAACTCTTCCCTTAGAGTACCAATAATAATCCCTCGACTAAGTTCCAAGGCCTCTTCCTATAAGAATAGGGTTGTAGCAATTAAACCCATAACCAAAAGAATCAATAAAATATCCTCCAATTTTCCTTCAAAATGCTCCACCAATAATAATTTGATCCTTCCTGTGGGCCTCTATGGGGAAAACAAGTTCTCAAACTGCTTATTGTATGGTCAAGATAGGCGTGATACCGTTCGGGTACTTTTTTTTTTTTTTCGTTTTTCTTCTTATGACAATATATGATGCATTTATTTTATGTGCAGTTAAATGTGAATTATCATGCTATATCTGTAACGACATATTATACACTACTTATCCATTTACTCTTAATGAAATAAGAGCAAAAAAAAAAAAAAAAAGGTTTACAATAAAATTAGATTAGAAAATTGCTTTGTGGCTCCTTGAGTCTTGTGATTTGATTTCGTATGTTAGTTTGTCCAATTGGTTTGCCATATATTCATCTCATCAAGAGTGAAACACTTGGTGTTTTAGGTATGCGCTCAAGTTGAATCTGGTGATTCCCATTCGACACTTACGGAAGTTTTACGTTTTGGATTAGCATGCTGCAAATTCGCAAGGGTTTACGTGATTATACCGATGATTGTATCGACCATGTGAGTAAACTTTTGCAGGAAATTAGCTAGAGATAGAGAGATTGAAGAAAATAATGAACAATAGTGAGAAACATTGATTCTTATTACAAGAAATTTTTTTCTAACTTTTTTTCGAGCCCCGCTGAGCGTGGTTAATTTAGGTAATTCTTTCTTTTTTTGAGCAGTTGCTTATTTGCAAGAGTGTTTCTTGAGAACCCTCCATTGTTTCAAGTGTCTCTCTTGTTTAAGGCATTCCCTGGCTTAATTGCTGTAGTGTTTGCGGATGCTTATCATAATGGCATCAATGGAATTTACGATGTAGATATTGACAGGTATAATTATTTTTACTTCAGGTGAAAGCCTTTCTTATTATTTACTTTTTTTCCTCCTCATCGGATTGCTGAAAATAATCAAGAGCCCTATCATCTTATTCTGTTTTTCTATTATATTCTCAGGATAAACAAACCTTATTTACCTATACCGTCTGGGGAAATTTCACTTAAACAAGCATGGTTCTTGGTGATATTTTATGTAGTTGTTGGCCTGTTGATTTTGTTGTGGATGAATGCCAACCTCATCACTACCTCGATCTATGGTCTTGGTCTTTTACTAGCCACCATGTATTCAGTTCCTCCCTTTAGACTTAAGCGATATTCTGTTGCAACATCTCTTGTGAATTCCGTGGTACTGTTTTTTTCTTCCTGTCCTTATCTAAAGTCTTTTTAATGGAATTTTGTTATATATAATTTATAACTTTCTCAGGTCACTAGAAATTAAGTGATTCTCTATGATGTTAAAATGTTGAAAAAAAAAAAAGGCATTCTATAGTCATATTTTTAATGTGATTAATGTTAAACATTAGCCCGCTCACATGTCTTCAGATTGTCACAATAAATTTCGTATATGGTCATGAAATAATATATATATGATTATATATAAATGAAATGATCATAAACACCTATTAGTGACACAGATTATGTATAAACTACTCTACTTAGAAATTAGTATTTTTGAGGAGAACTATTTTAATCTCAATTTTTGAATATCAACTTCTATAATAATTAGTTGTCCTTTTTTTTTTTTCTTTGTTGATAGATACAATCCTTTAATTTTAAGTGATGTGATAGTTTTCAACATTTATCACTTATTATTTAAAAATTGAGATTAAAGTTGGTTTATCTAACATTAATTTTAGTTGACCAGCATGAGCACACGTTAGTGAAGTACTAGTTGATTGTTCTAATTTATATTTAGAGCTCTTCTTCTTTTTTTTTTTTTTTTTTTATTCACACTTTTCGGCCATAAATTAAGGGTAAAAGAAACTCTGTACGGTATTAGATTGCCATAATAGAGAGAAGAAAAAATAAATAAATAAATGATATATGTTTATATAACAAAGGATAATTTTATACATGCAGATGGCCGGTATCCTTCACAATGTTGGTATCCTTTACGCCACCCGAGCTTCGCTTGGACTTCCATTTCAGTTGAGGTGTGTCAACAATATTTTGGAGACAAAAAATATTCCTTTATTTTCCATTTATCTTGCTCTTTGTCTTTCAAATTAGTTTTCGCATATATATATATATATATATATATAACATACATACCTACGTAAAATATATTTATGATATGAAATCCAAGACTTAATTAATTAAAAAAAACAAAAATATTCATAGATTTTGAACCTGTAAATTATTATTCAAATTCCTACACTCTCGTCCATTGAGTTAATCCAATAGTTTTGACACACATACACATTTATACATATATTTATAAACTTTGGTTTGGTTGCTTGACATATACAGTTGGATTAAAAATCAAATCCCACCTTAAACTTCCACTATAAGGTTTTTTTTTTACCATAGTAATTAATTTTCCATTAAGTAACTTGTAGACCAAGTTGAGTCTGACATATAATTTATTGCTTGATGATTTTTTGTTTTTGACATTAAAAACTTATATTTCCTAAAATATAATAACAATAACAGTTAGCTAAAGATGGACATGATATGGACTTCATGATATGGACATGATATTTTCAGTTGACATTTAATAGTCAGTACGAAAGATATTGACCAAACGTTAATTCACTACGGTTTGCCATTTTTTTTTAAGAATAAACTTTTAAAGTTATCTATTTGACTTTACAATTTTATATTTCTATCAAGCTAATAGTAAATCTTCAATAAATCCGACTATTCATAAAATCCTCATGTATTGGCTTTCATTTTGCACTGCAGTCCTCCTTATACTTTTATCGCCACTTTTGTGACAATATTCTTTCTGGCTGCTACGAACATAAAAGACCTCACAGACGTGGAAGGTGATATTAAGTAAGCTTTAATTTAATATATCAACACATCAATTAAACTAAAATTTTTTTATTTTCATTTTCGTCATTCTTTGATCTTAAAAATATTCCATATTATTACAGGCATAATATACGAACATTTACCGCTGTATATGGACCTAGAAAGATTACATTATTTTGCACCGGGATACTCCTATTAAATTACATTGCTCCTATGGTGGTTGCTATTTGCAAGCCTCAGGTAACTAATTCTTCATTTGGAATATCATTTTATATATGTTTTTTTTTTATTTTTTTATTTACATAAATATCCGTAACCTTACTTTTCGAAAGATCTGGGAAAGTATCTTTTTTCGTGTTTTTTTATGTCCATTTTTTAAACATACTAAGCTCAATTACTGGTTTATTTAACCGTATCACCAATTTTCTCTTGATAATTTGTATAGAACTCATATAAGTATACAAGAAAATCATTAATAAATCATACAAACATTAAAAAAAAATTGTTTTGAAGATTTTTCAAAAGAAGTACGACACTACAATTAAGGGGATGTTTGGTGAATGAGTTTAGTTTAAGACTTTTAAGTTTCAATAGTAATTTTTTAGAAAAGACAAAACTTTTTTCAGAAAAAGACAAAAATCATGATAAAAAAAATACAACGTAATTTAAACTAAATATTCTACCAAACTAACCTTAAATATTGTATTTGACTTTCAACGCTCCTTCCATGTTCAAATTTATTGTTCACGTAAATGAGGAAAAGGACAATGCCTGTTTTACTTAATGACTATCTTCCAAACGTCACATCTAAAATAGATATAAAGTTGCACTTTATGGAATTTATGTTTATTCACAGTTGGGGACATGAACGTTCGAGTATATATAATCCAATATTCGAATTTTGAATTTTTTATTCTTACAAATAGTATTCTTTTTTTAAGTCAGACTATTTTGAAACCTAACCCTAGTTTCTTTAATTTTCACAAATCATTAAAATAATTTTTTTTTTTTCACTTTCAATTACAATTTCTGAACATTTTATGAAGGTATAGGTTTTTTTTTTTTTTTTTTAATTTGTCTATAAAACTTATATATCTATGTGATATATATTATGTTCTAGAATAAACTATGACATAAGATTACATAGACATTTATAGTAAAAGCTTCTTTTTCCCCCCTAGCAAAGCTTTAATTTCTGTAATTTTTTTATGAAGTCGGTTTTCACAACATGTATATGTTAAAATTAAAATTAAAAAAAAAAAAGGTTAAGGTGGGTATGAAAAAATACTTGAAATTGTAGAAAAGATATCCTTCGGAAATAATATAAGAAATGCTACAATCAATAGAAGCGTGTGATAAATAATATAATTGTTTTAGATTAAGAGATTTGTGTTTAGAAGAGAAAATTAAAGAATCAACAAAAGCAGTAGCTACTCTTTTCCAAATTCCAATAGATTTAATTAAAATTACTCTCTCAATTTTTTTCCCTTCAAGTGGTCCTATATAAGGTGTGTGAGAATAAGAATTCTGACAAAGAAGTTCTTTTCATTTCTTGTTTACAGACTTTTAACCCTCTCGTAATGGTGCCCGCTCACACAATTTTATCCTTGTGGTTACTTTTCGAGGTTTGTCACAATATAATATAATATAATATATATAAATATAAGCAAGAGTAATATTAAACAAAAAGAACAATTTATGGTAAGAACGGTATTTTTATCTCACTATTGGTATTATTGCTTTAGTTGTTTAATTAACTTTTTAATGGTTTGATTTATAATCGAAAACAGTTTCGCATGTCACGTAAGTTTTTAATGTGGAAACTTATATCAATTTGGTTAAAAGTTAATTCAACGATCAAAATAATAATAACTACAGCGCAAAGTAAGATTCTTGTTACAAGTTTAGAGTGTAAAAGCTCTTAAATTAACAAATATTCTTTTGAACTTTCAGGCCAAGAAGCTGGACAAAGCAAATTATGCCAAGGTACGTTTATAACATATGCAGCTTCTACTTCAATGACATGTTGCCCTTGTGAGTTTACGAATATTTCAGGTTTGACTTTATTATTTTATTATGCAGGAAGAGAGCGCAAACTTCTGTCAACTCCTATGGAAGTTCTTTGGATTGGAATATCTCATATTTCTTTTCATATAGCTATAAATAGTGCAAATTAAAATATTTTTCATTTATACTTTAATGATGACAGGACCAAATAGGAACTGTTTTTTTTTTTTTTTTTTTTTTTTTGGTAAGAACAAATAGGAATATTCTGTGATATTGGTAGATTTCTTTTTGGTTGGTTGGTTGGGATCACTTTTGTTTTGGGTTTCTTAAATTGAATGCCTTGTCGATATGTCGCCTTTGTTTGTATTGGACAACTATAATTGGTAGTATATAAAACAGCTTATCTTTTTCTCCTTCTGTCTCTTACTTTTAGTTTTTCTTTTTTTCTTTTTTTCTTTATGTTTTAATTTGCTCATTCACAGAGAACCCCTAGATCTCTTCATCTCTCTTTCTTTATTATTATTTTTTTCCTTCTCGATACTTTTTATGACATCATTAACAATCCTCTTTCTATTCATCAATAAAAAGAAAAAGTTCAAGTGACAAGTGCAACTTACTTTAATTATAATTTTTAGTGCCAATTTACATGAGATTGAGTAATTTTTATTTTTATTTTTATTTTTTTACGTAAACACACCAATCAAACTCGAGAATTTAAAATTTTCATTTTCATCAGTTTTTTTTTAATCTTAAAAGAACTTTTAGCTTGTATCTTTAGCATATGACTAAATTCCGCATTTATTACAGGTGTAATATACGAACATTTACCACGATATATAAGGACCTAGAAAAATTACGTTCTTCTGCGCTGACAAGCCTTGCGTAACTAATTATTCATTTGAAAGATTATCTATGTGTGTTTTTTCACACCCAAAAAAAAAAAAACATTTATATAAATATATGTTACCTTATAGTTTTCCGCGAGATGTGGGGGAATATTTTTCCTATTTATTTCTGTTCATATTTTCTTTCCCTTTTAATGTCATCCAATTTACTGGTGGATCCGTTTTTGTTAAAATGTGTTATCTCATGTAATATAGATTTTTTTTTTATGTTTGATATTTTTGTATCTTCTTAATGATTTAATGAAGTTTCCCTTTCAAAAAAAACTTACTGATTTATTGATAATTGAATCATATCACCACTTGTCTCACGATAATTTGGATAGATTTCATAGATTTGTCCAAGCAAATTATTAATAAATCATGTAGACGTAAAATAATAGAAAAAGATTGTTATAAAATAATATTTCTCAAAAGAAACGGCACTACTTAAACATCCTATTTGACTTTTTAACGCGTCCTTTCAAGTGCGATTTTATTGTTCACGTGAATGAGGAAAAAGACAATACCTATTGTACTATATGATCATCTTTTTTTTTTTCTTTTTTCTTTTGGGTCGTTTTTCAACCCACACACTTACATCTAGAATAAGATCTATTAGATAATGACTCGCTATTTTGAATTCAAGTTTACTAGAGTGGTTGGGTATCAGTGTGTGAGTATATATGTCACTGTTTAGTAGTAATAGATTATAATTGTAAAAAACAAAACAAAACAAAACAAAATTCGCGTTATTTTGCAACCTAATCAGAACCCTAATTTCTTTAATTTTCACACCTTAAAATCAAAACTTTTCACTTTCAATTTACTATTTCAGAACATTTTACTCAGGAATTCTTTTTTAAAAATTTTGCGAATAAACTTATTTAATAATACTTTGTAATGTATATTATGCTATAAAATAAACACAACATAATAGTTTATAAATATTGATAATGAAAGCAAGCTTAATTTCTGGCATTTTCCTTTTCCTTTAGGCCGTTTTCACTATATTCTTTTGTCTCTTCAAGTGGTCCTGTAAGGTTTGTGAGAATAAGAACTGATAAAGAAGTTATTTTCGTTTCTTGCTAATTTACAGACTTTCAAGCCTCACATAATATATATGGTGCTCCCTCACGCAATTTTGCCTTGTACTTTTTGAGGTATGTCATCATATATATAAAAACAAATTTCAACGAGAGTAGTACTAAAAAAACTAAAAATTTTGTGATAGTAACTATATTTTTACCCTCTATATAGATATTATAATTATACTCGTTTGATTAACTTAATTTTCAACACTCTGATTTTTAAGTGGACATAGTTGTGCATGTTGCACTGTAAATTTTTAAGGTGGGGACACTCAAGATCAAACCGTACTTAAAAGTTAATATAATGACTAAAATAACATAAACTATCAATAGAACAAAAGCACATGTCCTCCCAAAAGCAAATTTTCTTCTGTACTTTCAGGTCATGCAGATAGAAAAAGAAAATTTTGCCAAGGAACGTCATATGCAGCTTTCTGCTTTTCAAGTAAATATTGTTCTTGTGAGTTATGAATTTCAGGTTTGACTTTATTGTTTTATTGTGCAGGGAGAGAGCACAAATTTCTTTCAACTCCTTTGGAAGCTCGTTGGATTCTCTTATTTCCTTTTGCATAGCTATTAGTGCAAATTAAAATATTTTTCATTTATACTTTGATAATATCAAGAGTTATTAAAAAGAAGTAAGAGAAAAGTATTCTAACAGGTGTCTTAGTGTTAGTTTCTGTTTGCTGTGCTTTTGACATAATTTCTATTTTTATTTCTAGCAAAATGAGAAATATAAGCTGAAAGAAAAAGTTAAAAATTCGAACTTCTCCAAATAACTATTAAAATATAATATTTACAACGTAATTTATGTATCTATTAGAAGTTAAAAATTCTAACTTCTCCAAATGACCTTTAAATACTTCTATCAAATATAATATTTACATCGTAATTTATGTAAAGTACCAAACTAACCATCAGATCCCCTCTTTAAAATTCCAAAAAGAAATGTTGCGTTTGGTGGGAATGTTGAAAACTAAATGATCAGCTGAATATTTGTCGGGCCACAAGTGGCCAAATTGCAATTTTTTTCTTCTGTCGTCAGTTTGTTAGCAATGAATACTTTATCACAAATTCCAAGTACACCCAATTTAGGATACTTAAATTCAAAAAATAATAATAATAATAAAACAAAACAGAGTCAAAGAGAATGTCATTGAGCAGGAAGAAAGAGAGAGAGAGAGAGAGAAGAAAGACAGAGAATGTTATCCATCTCACTAGATACAGAAAACTCTTAATCCCCGAGTTTCCTTATTATGGCATGATAGGTATATGCATGTCTATCTATCAATTAAAAAAAGATTGGAAAAAAGAAAAGAATATATATATATATATATATATATATATATAGTAGAGCTGTAAATTGTATGCATGGGTCAGCTGGCTCGACTCGAATAAAGAAGTGAGTCAAGCTGATCCAACCCACATAAGGAAGTGAATTATGCCCGTCAAACCCAGAAAATGGGACATGGAGGCCCATCTCGGTCCTTTAGCTTGGCAAGCACAGGTTGAGTTGACTTGCATGAAAAATTACTATTTTTAAATGTGCTTCTTAAAACTTTAAATAAAAAAGGACCATACGAGCTGAGCTGGTAATAACACGTCTCGTTTTCTATTGTACAAGTAATGGATTATTTTACCAAAAATTGTACGAGTAATGGAAAGAGATTTTTATGACTTTTAGTAACGATATAATTGTTTCATCCCTCACCTGGTTTGTGTAGCTCAGTTATTGTAGGAAAAAGATGAAGAATGAAGAGAGTATAGAGATCTATTAAATATCTTCTTTTCTTTTCTTTTCTTTGTTTGTTTTTTTTTTTTTTTTTTCCTATAAGTATTATATTAACTATCTTGAACTCTGAAGATATAGCATGCAAATTCCATGTTTTGATTCTAAATTTAAAAAAATAGGATTTATTATAAGAATAGAATGAGGATTTGATTAAAAGCTGCTAGACACAAAATTTAAAAGTGTTTTTGTTTCTCTTTATTTAGCGGGAGTCATAAAGACTGATAACATAAAATATATCAATAAATTGTAGGATTTTTTTTTTTTGAAATTATAAGAGGATGTAATAAGTAATTATTTGAATTTTAAAGGTAATTGATAACCAGCTTTAATAAGCACATGGAGTGAGTAGATTAAGAGATGGTATAGTTGATCTCCCTTAACTAATATTAAATTTAAGGATGGGGGATTTTATTTTATGATTACGGAGGGGGTAAAATTATTGTTATGTTAATTATGCTTAGAATTAACTTCTTTTTCTTTTTTTATTAACTTGTGAGTAAAGAAAGATTTGAACTCTAAAACTTATGATAAAAACAAACACCTTTATAAACTATGCCTTGAACACAAATATTTCTAGAGTACGCTCTTTTTGTTGTATATGCTACTTTTGGTACTACCTCCTTGAAATATTCTTCTCATATACACTCGATACAGGAAAGAAAAAGAAAGCTAAACTATCAAAATGAAGTGGCTAGAAGTTAAGTCTAGCAATAAATTCAATCTCCTGATTTTAATATTAAAGTCTAGGGTTTGAATCCACATTTCATTACCTCGCCCACTTATATATATATATAAAACATGTGTACACATCTATATAAATGAAACCTTACATAAATGACCGATATTGACGACAAGTACTTTCATGGTTCAACATTTTCTTTGTAGATAAACTAAAGTAATTTATTTGACTATCCAATTTTATATTACTATTTACCTTCAAGTATAACTTGTGATATAATTCCGCTTTTAAAAAGAACCTCCTGTTTGGCTAACTCTCAATTGCCTCTACGGTCACCCAACTGTGTTTATGATCACAACCTGTACTACACTGTTTTATTTGGTCATTACAAACATATATATATATATATATATATATATAAAAGACGCATAAGGTGACTGTAATAACCTAAATTTTTACGGACTCATGATTTCCTTATATGTAAAGAAACTTAAGTCCGTACTATGTGTTTATGTAATATTTCATGAAAGTTATGAATATCAATGTGAAATTTATAATTTTATTATCAATATATGTTTTAGTTCTCGTTTAATTAGCTATGAGACTCAATAATAAGTTTACTAGGTCAAGAACGAGGCCTTTTGGTAAAAAGGCAGAATCAAAATTTATGTTTTTATTATGGCATAAGTATGACCAGAATTACTTATGATCGGTATAAGACGGTACTACAGTATAATAAGTAGTAAAAAAAGTATACTGCGGTCGACCGCCATTACAAATGCAGAGTTAAGAATAAAGTATGAGATTGCTTTAGAAAATTTAGGAATAATATTTGGAGCAAGGAGGACTAAGTAGTTTCAATTCCTAAAAAAAATTCATACATAGTCCAGTTAAGTGCAGATGAATTATGGATTGTAATTCAGTATTGTAGTATTGTTAATAGTTAAAATAGTACTAGAAGTATCTTAATTATTAAGAAAATGGATAGTATATTAGGAGGGATTTGCCCCATGAAAACTAACGTTTCCACTAAAGGGGGGGTTAGGTGGCCGGCAATGGGGGACTCTAGAAGTCTCTAGAATTTTTCCAAGCCAAATAAAGGATTATGATGTCATAATTCTCAACCAAGATGACATCACCCACCAAAGCAAGGGCCTCGTTTGGCCATTCTCCTTAAAACAGTCCGTTTTTGTGCCATGCTGATATTTTTAATACTGTGCTTTACTCATGCACAGTATTTTTATACTGTATTTCGGTCCAAAATTTTTCTGTATAAAATCGGATCGTAAGATTTTTTTTTTTATCTTTTCGAACTCTTTTTGCCCTTAATCCTAACTCGGTGTGCTTGATTTTCTAGGGTGGTTTTAAGGCTTATTCCTACTATCTTGATCAAAAGAATGTTTTCGCAATCTCTTTTCTTTCCTGCCTTTCATCATATTGTAAAGTCAACGTTGTGACCCTTCTTAGTCAAATTTTGACTTTCTCGGTCAAGGTTGACTTTTTGGTCAAACCTTTGACTTCCATGAATTTACGTACTTTTCCGCTCTTTTCGACTCAAAATGTCGTTTGCTAACCCTGGCATTCTATTTTGAATCTTATAATCAATTCAATGAGAATTTAAACATTAACTAATAAAATTATGAATTTCACCTTGTTATTCATAATTTTCCATGAAACACCTTATAAACACATAATACGGACTTTAATTCCTTATGAACAAGGAAATCATAAGTCCATGAAAATTTGGGTCTTACATTTGCTCTTATTGTAAGAACTTCCCCTGTTAGGAACATAATCAAAAGCTCGAGAAAAATTCTGAAAATTTCCAATACCATGATAAAATCCTTGCGTAGGCCTGGAACCAAGACCACCATGAGATAATCCCTGTGAACTACCACCACCAGAACTAGCACCTGATCCATCAAAACCCTTTTGACTTCAAAAATGATTATTGCTTGCCATAGCCACATTAGCCATACTTTGCAAAACCATTAGCCAACTTATTGTTCTTCTCAATCCTAGCCTCTTGAGTAAGAAGAAGAGCTTCTATTTCTTCCATAGACACTTCTTCAGATCTCACACTCATAGACAACATGAATACATCATATTCTAGAGGCAGACCATCAAAAAGTGCATCTATATGGTCCTTTGGAGAGAGTCTATGACCAAATAAAGCAAGTAAATCTACCAAACTACGAATCTTTAATAAGAATTCATTCATAGAGAGAGAATCCTCTTTAGTATTTTGCAATTGAGCCTTAAACTAGTTCTTTTTAGCCCAGATCTGAGAGGCAAAGTATACCTCAAGAGTATGCTATATTTGAGCAAAAGTCTCACAGTTCACCAATCTTGGAAGAATTTCATTCGACACCGACGCCAACAGCCAAGAAACAATTAGCTGATCTTGCTGTTCCCATTCTTGAAACGCTGGGTTAATATGCCCTAAAACTGCTTCTTTAAGAGAAAGAAACTTTAATGGCGGATCCACCGAAGTCAAAATAAAACCTTGAAGACGATGACCTTTGATGGTGGTGACAACCTGATGATGCCAAACAAGAAAATTATTATTCTCCAATTTGGACAAAATCGTGTGAGAAAACTTACAGGAGTGAATTGAGTAGCAGTAGTAGGTGAGCTCAAAGAAGCTTCTCCTATGGCGATCTTCAACAAAGAACTCTGATCACCAACAAGAAAACCGATCACTGCTCTGATACCATGCAAAGGAATGAGGAAAGATTGAAGAGTGAAAAAGACAGAGAAGAAAGTAGAATATTCTGGATGAGAAACCACAAAGAATGTGTAATTCTTATTAGACTAAATCTGTACAAGAGTTGACTATAAATAGTCTAGCAGCTTCCACTCACAATTGTACACGTGGCACAGCCTTAAAACTACATTTACCAAGCTTATAACGGAAAGCCAACATAATAGAAAGTTAACTAATCACTAACTAATCACATGATACAAACATACTAATTACCAGTTCCTTTCATCTTAACAATCAACAGGTGGAGAAGTAGCTGCATGCCAAGTATCAAGTGGAGAAATATCATTGGTCATAACAGTTGATTGAGATTTGGAAGTGTAAAGTGGATTTGTTGGTGTGTTTGGCAAGAAGGAAGACTTGGAAATTGTTGGACATGATTTGTGCCTAATTGGGGAGAATGTCATGGAGGGAAGGTTTGATGGTGGTGAGAATACACGTGGAGGGCATGATTTTTGCATGGAATTGTTGTAGAAACAGGAAAATTCAAAGTGGAAGAATTAGTGGGATTTGAGGTGGCAATTGTATAATCTTGTTGATTTTGTGAGATATCAACA
>CM046379.1:1121025-1156635 GCA_025413485.1 Ficus microcarpa | reverse complement strand
TGAAATTCTCCCTGTTCAAGCAATCTTCCAACCTAACACTCTCTCTGAGGCAGTACATGAGATTCCTCTCTAGTTCAGAGGCAATCGATATGGCAACATCACGGATAACATCATGCACTTTAACCGTTCTACGATAATTGCCATCCGACAGCAAACAATAAGCTTTGAGGTAATGTACCAATGATTCCAACTTGTAACTTGCCTCTTTCAATGTATAAACATTTCTAAACAAGTCCAAAACCATAACATAACCCGTCAGTTTGTCAAGAGACACATTTTCATCTTCATCATGTGCACTACAAATCAACAATAATGACTTTGCTTCATTTCCTAACGCATCAAAACTTGTCTTGAAACGACTGTACATCCCTCTGTGAATTTCACTTTCTGTGGGCGATCGCTTCAGTTCAAGCAAGGCATTTTCCCAAAAAGACAAACTCTTATTAATCTGTAATGCACTTGCAGTTGTCACAATGACAAGAGGTAAGCCTCCACATTCTTTAATCAATTCAGTTGCTAAAGATTCGAACTCAGGTTTTATGTCACGCACAATTTTGTTAAACAAATTCGCTGCTTCTTCATTGGTTAAACTTTTGATCTCGAAAGTAGTCTTCTCATCAGCACCCATGGCCTTGCATGCGTCTCGGTATCTAGAGGTCAGTATTATCTTCCATTCCTTGTTATCATCCTTGAAGCGGATTCCAACTTCAAACAGGTCAAGCTCCGTCCAAACATCATCTAAAATTATAAGAATCTTCTGCTCATCTTTTAATCTTTTTGCGAGTCGCTCTGCTCTGGCGGTTACGTCTTCTTCCTTGAGCGTTAGACCTAACTGTTCCGCGATGTATCGTTGAATCTGCTTAATGTCAGGATTTTGTGATACGACAGCCAATATTTGCTTGTTAAATAGATTCCCTTCCTTAGCTCGACGTGCAACTTCTTTGACGAGCATGGTTTTACCCATGCCACCAAGGCCACACAACCCAATCATTCTAACCTCAGGATTCCGCAAGGCCTCCATCATTTCGCTCAGAGTTTCCGCTCTCGTCTCGAACTTCTCAAAGTCTTTTTGCTCGAAAGAAAGTTGTACAACAGGACGGAAGGAAATACTGTCGCCAAAAGCGTCCGCCTTTCTGATCAGAAGTTCAATTTCCTCAGCCAACTCCTTTGCTTCCTTGCTTAACCGCCGCCGCAATGCCAAGTTTGGGAGGCGCCGACGACATGAACACCTCGCTCTTGTGTGGTCCGGATCAGGTTCTAGGAAATGCTCTGCCTCCTTTGATTTAGTTGTCGCCTCCTCTTGCCATTCTTGAACATGCCCCTTAATGGCATTTCCCTTGTTTTTGGCTTGCTCGGTGTCACTCTGAATCTGCTTTATCTTCTCATCCAGCTCTACACGTCCTTTTTCGAGATTTTTTATGTTGTCCTTGTAGGAAAATATATATTCTAGTTGATGGCCCACTGGAGCAAACATACATTCACAAACAGGCCCCAGAATTGCACCACCGATAGTAACAAGACAATCCATCACTACTATTATTATTTGGATTTTGCTCGTTGGTTGCTCTCTGAGAATGGAAAGAAATAGAAAACTATTAAAATGATGGACATCCCTCAACTTTTCTATATTAAAAAATTTGTGATTAGAAAAGTCGGGAGTTCTGGGTAATAAATATTAACCACATTTGAATATAAAAGGGGGAAAAAAAAAAAAGACTAGAATCAGAATAATAACCACAAGAAGGGAATAACACCGACATCGATACATGAATTAAGGGGACGGGTTAACATTTGTAATTGTATGGGGAAAAAAAATATTTAAGTAGTGATGTATTTGGGAACTACTCCACAATAGATAAAAATGGGTGTAAGAACTCTAGAGAAACAAAAAAAAAAAAAAAAAAAAAAAGAATTATATGAGCGATACTTCAAAAAATTAACTCATAGAGGAATAAAAAGAAAAAAAAATTAAGTAGCACACATTTGAGTTTAGTTGGTAAATAAGATAGAATATTAATTATTAGGTATTATAAGAAAGTAATAGTTGAGGAGCACGCATGAAAAAACATGAAACCACGTTTGAAAAACAATGTTATTTTAGACGATAGCAAGAAAAAACATCTTTTTTTCTCTAATGGTTCATGCTTTTAGTTTATATATATACGTATGGTTTATGCTTTTCTTTTTCTTTTTTTTTTTTTTAATTTTTGTCTCTAATGGTTCATGCATTTAGTTTATACGAGTTTTAAAACATGTGCGGTGCACATGATTAGACATATTTGAAAAAATTTATCTCAATAGGAAAAAGCATATAAGTAAAAAATAGTATATGCAAGATTACCATAAATTTGACACCTCCTTATATTTTTGTCTATCATAACATTAATGTTGATACTTTTGCCATTTATAAGACTAAAATGAGAGAAAAAAAAATTTGGGCCAAAAGAGAAAAAGAAAATTGGATTAAAAACTTCACCCCACCCCCACCCCCCCTCTTGCAGCCTAGCGTGTGTCAATGAACGTAAAAAAACGAAACCAAAAATAAAAAAAAAGGCACTCTCTCTCCCTCCCCCTCCCCTGTCCCTTCCGTGTGTTGGGATTTATGGCCCGTTTGATGGACATCTCAGGATGATATTTTAAATGTTGAGTTGGAAATATGTGTTGAAGGAGAAAACATTTGAAAATGTTGTGTGATATAACAAAAATAGTGCAAAAATTTAAAATGTGTTTGGAAAAAAATATGTGAAATAGATATTGTTTTATTTCTCTTGTCGATACGAACATTTTGACATAAATATCATCTCATTTCGATTTAAAATAAGAAAGTTACGAAATAATAAAGTTATTAATATTTAAAGTTTGGATTTTTTGAAAACAAAATATAATAAAAATTTGATATAAAGTTAAAATTTTAAAATATAATTTGAAATTGGTAACCCAAAATAGACTCTCAGTGAGAAAACCCCAAAAACATCTACTTCTTTCCCTCTCACACGGTCGCTCACTTGTAGCTCCTCTTTCTCAGTAGCTCATTTTAAGCTTTCTTTTATATGTATAGATAATTGTCCAAAACTCCAAGACGCGCTTTTGTCCAAAGCCTCTCTCTCTCTCTCTCTCTCACTCACTCTCTCTCTCTTTGTAGCTCATTTTGAGCCTTCTTATTTATGTATGGGTAATTGTTCAAAACACCAAAACACGCTTTTGGACCAAAGTTGGTGAACATTGACTCGTTTTGAGCTTTCTTATATATATATACGAGTTTAATATCCGTGCATTGCACGGGAAATAAAGAAAAAAATAAATAAATAAACTAAATATTATATGATAAAAACAATTGGTTAAGATAAATATTATAATTATAATCAATATAATTTTTCTCAAGATCTCCCATAACAATGAAGATGCAAAATCAAAATAACAATAGAATTAACAATAATAAAAATGAAAACAAAAGCAAAAAAAAAAAAATCTTCTGTAGTTATAATCATTTAAAGAAAAATAAAGCAGAAAACAAAAAAAAAGAAAAAAATCTTTAAACTCAAAAGAATCGGAAAAAACTAACAATAACAAAAACATTATAATAAAATAAAATATATAACTCATTTTCTTCTTTTTTTACCATTTTAAAAAAATAAAAAAAATTTTATCAGTTATATACATGCAAAAACTAAAAAAAAATGATTTTTAAAATATAAAACAAAACAAACAAAAAAGAAAAAAATTTGCATGCAGAATCCTTAAAAAAATAGGTCTTTAAAAAATAGAACAAAAGAAACAAAAAAGATACACACAAAAAATCCGAAATAAAGATAAAAAATTTAAAGTAAAAAAATTGTTTAAAAATAAAAAAAAGACAAAGTGAGCAAAAACATAATACAACAATAGATCAGAATCTAATGTCTAAAATTTCGCGAAAAAAAAGGTAAAATATGTGAGAACAAATCTGTCATTCCACTGTAGATAAGTCAAAATCAGTATATAGGATAGGGCAAAATTGACAGTTTAATATAAGAAAAACAGCTACTGTGCATTACTGTAGGAAAAAAGAACCGTATAGCAAAAGTAACAAAAATAAAAAAATAAAAAAACAAAAACAAAAATCACTGTTTATTAAACAATGAAATATTACATTTTTTTACTGTAGCAAAACAATAAAAATTAAAAAAAAAACTGTAGCAAAACAATAAAAGTAAAAAAGAAAACTATTCATTAAACAGTAAAACAAAACAGCAAAAGTAAAAAAAAAAACGTAACAAAGCACCAAAAGTTAAAAAAAAAAAACAATAACAGAAGTAAAAAAAAAAAATACAACAACAACAACAAAAGTAAAAAAAAAAAAAAAGCAGCACATGTGTAAAAAAAAAAAAGCCAACAAAAAAAAAAAAGAAAAGAAAAGGCAGCAGAAAAGAAAGAAAAAAAAAGGCAGTAACGAACGGAAAAAAAAATGTGTAAAAAAAAAAGCCAACAAAAAAAAAAAGAAAAGAAAAGGCAGCAGAAAAGAAAGCAAAAAAAAAAAAACACTGTTCAATGAACAGTGATTCACTGTTCATGAACAGTGACGGAACAGTGCAGTCTGGCAGTACAGTAGGGGCAAAATGGTCCGTTAACTATTCGGGCCCAAAAAAGAAGAAGAAACAGAGGAGCAAGAATGTCATTTCACTGTTTTGCACTGTTTTACTGTGCGGTACTGTGCATTACTGTAGCTATAACGCGAAAAACAAAAAAAAAAACCGAAAAACACTGTAGATTACTGTTCTTTGAACAGTAAAAGTAGCCTTTCCTTTAGTATATGTATATAATATAATGTATAAGTTTGGTTTATGCTATTAGTTAATTACTATTTGAATTCCCTCATATTCTTTTTAAGTTTTTTTTTATTTTTAATTTTTAATTTTTTTATTTTTTTTTATCGTAGGATAATATTATTCGTACACCACATTTTACTTTGATAAAATTGTACGAATAACCTTTTTAATGCACATGTTTTGAATTTTTGTCCCACTTAATTATTGGGTCGGAATTTTTTACCAATAATTAACTACTTTTTACTCTCTCTCTCCCTCGTGCTCTCTCTCCTTCTCTCTGTACCAAGCTCTCTCTCTCCTCTCTCTTTCTCTCCTCATGGTAGGCAGCGATACTGATGAGGGCATCATGCTTTCTCTATCCCCCACACTCTCTCTTCACTCCGCTATGATATCTACCATCTTTGTCACACCGCGTCTCTACCTCATGAACTCCACCGCCGCATGCCACGATCGCTACGACATCCACCGCTGAACGTTCTTTCTCCGTCTGCCTTGAGGTGGTGTGGGGAGGAGATAAAAATTAGGGTTTGCTCAAATTGGGGATTTTTCATACTTGGGGTTAAAGAGTTTTTTAAAAATAATTAAAATTTTTTTATTTGCTTTAGTTATTTCAATTTATTTTTCTATTTAATAAAACTTTATTTATGATTTTAGTTATGAAATAAATTTATTAAAGGAAGTTATATTGTTATGCTAATTATTTTTATTTTTGTATGTTTTTTCGTTGATAAATTTAAAAAATAATATATTAAATAATGAAGAAGAATGCCAACGAGTATTCTACTAAAATACAAAGAGTATTCTATAAGAATACTAAAAGTATCCTAGTAAAATATTCTCCGACAAGAGGGGACCAGCACAGGTCATAAATGACCATGTAAAATATAAAAAGTATTGTAGTAGAATACCAAAAGGAATTATGATAGAATACCAATAGACTATGATAATCTCGTGTAAAAAATTTGGTAGATTAAACAAAAACAAAAAACAAAAAACAAAAAAACAAAAGAAATTAAAACCAAAATATAATGTGATAATTTGATTAGACTACGAACAGTATTTAAGTAGATTACCAAAAAGTATTCCACAGGTGGAGCCAGAGGCAAAATTCTCAAAAGCTACCGACCATCTATTTTGTTTGTTTTTTGTTTGACTTCCTTCTTGTAACAAGGGTCTCTCTCCAATCATGGAGATTTGAGTGTACGAAAATAAAAAGGAGTTGTTTTGAGTTGTTTTAGTCTTTCGTTTTGCTATTGTGTGTGTTTGTGAGTTGTTTTGAGGAGATCCCTATCAAATATTGATCCTAAATAACTAGACCTTGTTAATTTAATGAAAACATGCAACATTTTATTTAAAAGAGTGATAAGTCAATCTGATAATTGAACAAAAAAAAAGTTTAACAGGAGTAATAAATATTAATAGTATATTCTGGAATATGTATACATGTTTAAAAGAATTTTAAATAAGTGAACAAAGTATGTTTTTGTTATTGTCTAATTGCTCAATCTGAAGATATTTTTAATGTTGGAATAATTCTCATTAAATCAAAATATGATGTATGATCCTAATTGATAGAGACGTAGAGAAAAACTTTCTGATATTAGATGATTAAAAAATCAATTGACTGGCATTCTCACCAAAACAGTCCCAAATTAAGTGTTCTCGAAGTGTTTTTGGCAAATTGAGCAAGTATGCATAAACTTGCTTGAGTGAGAGTGTTGAGATTGTGGAAAATGTGTCTTTTCTAAATTAGGAAATGTAGTAATAGCTGTAAGCCTGTAAACATTTGTTGCCTTAGATTGCAATTTTGTGAGAATCAATCCCCAATTTCGTATAAACAGACTTATGCCAGTTTCCTTTTATTTTTAGGCTATTTTCTTCCTTCTTCCTTGACAAATACAGAGTTGTGCATAGTAGCTTCATGTTTCTTCAGGGGGGCCCCACTGGCGACGTACCGTGAACACATCGTTAATTTACATATATATATATATATATATATTATACGCTTAGGCTAAGTTCTTCGGGAGCATCAAAACGCCAGCAACGTGGCAGATGGAGGACAACTCATGGCTGTCAATGGGCTGGTGGGTAGCTGGAAAAGGCAGTGAATTACGAATTTTGGAGGAGAAAAAAATGTCGAGAAAAAAAAAAAAAAAAAGGTGAAAACCGGGTATCGGAGGTGGAGAGGAATTTGACCGGTGGCATTTATTAAATAGTTATATTTTGTAAGGAGAAAAACATAGCCCCTGGACTTATTTAAAAACGAAAAAAAAAAAGAGGGAGAGGGATGGGGGGAAGAAAAGGGAGCAAAAATTGTTGTTGAAACCACATAGTAAGTGCAATGATGTTGGTAGTAACATATAGTTGGTTGGAGGGTAAAGTGTGCATATTTAGCAATGGATGAAGTTAAATTGCGTGGATTGGGGTAAGCAGATAAGATGGTAGACGAAAAAATTAAATATTTAGTCCGTAACTTGCCCCAATTTAATAAAAGATGGTAGACAAATAAGATATCATTACCCCATGGAGAAATAAATAAATTAATTAATCCGTAACTTGCCCCAATTTAATTGTATAAGTAATATTGTTGATTCAATAATAAAAGAAAACTTTGGAACATGTACTCACTCTGATAATGAAAAAGTTATTTCATTACGAGAATTAAACGGCTTTAAGATATGTAAAAAAAAGTTTTCATATTCAAAAAAAGAAAGAGTCAAAAATTTGTTTGAAAAGTCATTAATTTCAAGAAGAGAAAAAATTATACTAGAAACGGTACATTTCCAGAATATAAAGAGAAGGTGAAAAAATCTTTTAAAATGGTTCTTTATGATGGCCCTTTTTGTCTAGTATATCCATTTTACATCCATTTTAGGAATGGGTGGAAAAATGGATAAAATGGTGTTTTTACTTGACTTATTCCACCGCTACTCACTATTTGAAAAAAGGGTGGACATCATATTCTCAAACTTAAACAGTACTGTACTATTTAAGAATCAAATTGTAACAAACTAAAAGTCTTCCCCCAATTGTAATATTGTCAACATATTTGCTTATAATATTGAAAATGAGATGACTTTAGAAAATAATTTGGGATGTTTTTGTATCTTAGTAGGAAATTTATTAACACATCCAAACATCATCGTCACATAGAAATGACATAAATTTCTCATTCAAAACAAGAAAATTTTCCACATTAGGTATAATGCTCAAATTAAAAACTGAGAGAATTTATTAAATGAAATGAGAAAGTCATTTTATATTGAGAACAAGATGCAGATTGAGTAATGTATTAAAAAAATATCATATGGAAAATGAAAAAGATTTTAAAATGATATTTGATTGTGTATTCTTGAATTTAAAAAATGAAAGAGTTTTATGTTTAAGTTGAGAGAAGAGTAATAGAATAGATATTTGACAAAATTAGCTTATTTGAGTATGCCAAAATGGCTAATTTTTTTGTGTGAAATTAGAGAATCATTCTATATTGAGAATGAGATAGTGTTTGAAAGTGTAAATGAAAAATTAAAAAAAAAAAAAAACTTTGCAAAACGAAAAAGAAGATAAAATGACGTATAATTGCATTTGAAAAATGAAAGGGTTTCATTTTTGAAGTGGAGGAATAGCAAAACACTTTTAGGAAAATTTTCACTCGTATGTAAAATGAGTATCCCAAACAAACAGTATCATATTTCTCCATATTGAAAATAAATATGCTATCAAAGCAAGCACATAATTTTCAGTTAAATAATCATAACTAACCATATTTAAACTTCAGTATATTGTACTACTTAATATAAATTAAATTGTTGTACTATTTTAATGGCTATTTGAATTTGGAACTTGAAAATGAAAATAAACTGTATCACAACCATCGTTCATGGGTGGGGAGAATAACACCAACGATACAGATAGAGAGAGAAAAAAAGAGAGAAGATTTTAGCTTTTTAATTTATATTAAATGATGATGTATAATTCACAGCCTTCATGAAAAATTTTATCAGCCTCTGCAAATAGGTGTGAGAATTTACATTCGTGGAGGCAAAGTACTATAATTGATTGTTGCTAGGGCAGCACAAAATGTTAGATATTCGAGAATTAGGATAACCGAATCTCACAAAAATTGTCTATTTTTATTTATTCTCTTTGCTTATGATAATTGAATTAATTTGGAAAATCAACTAAACTTGGTAAATAGATAAAAATAGATCTTACACCACCGTACTGTAAATCCGAATCCCCCTCCTCTGTTCACCTCTATCGGGCATCTTATCGTATCAAAAACCCCTCCAACCAAAAATCAGCCCTAAACCCTATTATTCCACCTCAAACCCAGTGTTGGCTGTTGTCTGAGGGGTTGTTTTCCTCTCTTTCTTTGTTAGTTCTCTTTTTCGTTGTGGTTGAATGAAATCCATCTTTTAGCAGGAAAAAAAAAAGTGGACAACACTCCCCAATATGACATATTTTCAACACCTTTAGCTTTTTTTTTTTTTTTTTTTTAATTTCGTTCTCTCAATTTTTACTGGGTTTCCCTCTGACACCGGTTTCTTTTTTCCTCTTTGTGCTCTATTCCTTCTCAATCGTTGGATTTCATACATAAGGCCAAGATTGGAGTGGAGTTTTTGTTCTTCAAATTGGGTGTAGAGGACCTAAGTAATGCCGATAGAGTAATGCCATAATTATATGAAATCTTAATAATGTTTTAATTTACCGATCAATCTCAAAAGCTTAAGCTGTTAAGAAGAGATATACCAATAATAGTTTTATATTCTAACAAATGTTGACATCTACAAGTCAAACTTGGTTTATCTTTTCGTTATTGTCGTAGTAAAACATATACTCCAATTGATGGCCCATTGGCTACAACTGTGTAGCACAAATTAGTTCTGAAAATTACACAATCAATGGTAATAAGGCATTCTATCACCTTATTGTTATTTTAATTTTTTAAACAGACAGTCACAATTGTTATTTTAATTTTATAATTTTAGGTGTTCATGGTAGTGAGATCAGAAAAGTGATAGTGAGATCAAAAGCTGATGCAAAAGGAAATTCAACAACGTTCGAAAACTGAATAAGAAAATAATCGAATAGAGAAGAACAAGTAGAGTGCGATACTTACAAACAGAGGAATTGAAAAGCAACTTGATGAAGAGCAGAGAGTTTTCCTAAAAAGAAAAAAGAAAAAAATTGTTCACTGTGGCTATATGGAGATGTATTATACTATCAAGCAACTAGAAAACAAAGACTAACTTTCGTATATGATCAGGGGTCAAACATTTTCTTTTTAATTATAATGTCAATAATTATCTTCTATTAATAAGGTACACAGTTACCTTGGTTTTCAAACTTTTTTTTCTTGATTGATCAATCCTAGTTTAACTTAATTAAAAAATACAAATCAATCATTTTTATTAATTTTTTAACAGAATAAGTAGCATATACTATTTTTTGAACAAAATTATTACAATAACCCTAAAAAAAAATTTAAAACTTCTCCAGTGAAAAGGGGGGGAAAAATCAGTTTTAGACAATCTAAAAGAACAATATTAACCAAATATCTGACATCTCATGATCGGTACTTTTGACCAACAAAAGACCTAGACACGTATACGACTAGCAGCTCATGAAAGCCGCCAAAGATATATTCATTTCTTTGATCCCTCACTGTCGCGACATCTCCCGTGCGAGATTCGGACCATGAACCCCAACGAATCCCAATCAAAAAAAATAATAATAAATAAGTTGGAGGATCAAAACGACAATATCATAATGTCTTCGAGGACGAACAATATATTTATAAATATTTCAAATTTTGTTTAAAGACTTGTAAAATATAGAACAAAGCTGTACAAATCAAAAATAGAGAGACAAGATAAAGAGTTGATAAAAAAATGCTTGGGCGTAGAGCAATTATTTAAAGTTACCGAAGATCCAATTCAAAAAACAAAAGAAGTAGGAAAATATATGAATTTGTAAAAGGAACAGAGGATCCACCAGATAAAAAATAAAAATAAAAAGAACAAAAGGAACTAAAGAAATAAAAGCATGTTCGTTAACGTACTAATTGATTTTTTCTTTTTGTAATAGGTAATTTTCTATGCTTTAATTTAGGACACCAAATGTTACAAACTAAATAAGAGGATACGTTAAAATATGTAGTTGAAATATGTAGATGAAAATAAAAATAAATAAAATAAATTAAAAAAAAGTGAAAGAAAAAAAGAGAAGATCACCTTGATGAGAGCAGTTGTTCTCTTTTCGTAATGAAGTTCTAGATGCTGTGAAAGCACAAGTATCTCACACTTCTTTTGAAAAAAAATAAAAAATAAATAGTTAGATGTAACTTTGGTGAATTTTTAAATAATAATTGCCAGGTAAGAAAAAAGGATTTTCATGACCTTTTTTTTTTTTTTTTTTTGTTTTTCAAAAGATGTAGAGGAAGTAAACAAATAAAGAAAGAAGAAGAAGAAGATAAAGGGGTATTGAACCTCGAGGTTTGTGGAATCGCAGGAGTGTGCTTTTTTTCTTGAGCTTGTGCAATTAATATCACTGTTTTGTTTTTCTTCTTCTTCTTCTCTTTTTTGTTTATTAAAGATATAAGCTGGTGATTTTGGGAATCAGGTAAACAGGCAAAAAAAAGGTAAAAGTAAAAGTAAACAAAGTAGTACAAATCAAAAATAGATAAAACACACCGAACTTCACAAGCAAGCATTCACAAAGTCTTCATAAATTAAGGCAAAAGATATATATATATATATATATATATATTTTAACTGACTGATCATGCTACCATCAAGATGAGAGGTTACAAAACAAAACAAAACAAAACAAAACAAAAATTCTGGTTTGTTATCTCAAACATGTAAAACTAAAGCAAAGTAAAACAAAATTATTACAAGAGGCTGAAAATAAAAAGGACAAATTACACATTTTCTGTCCAAACTTTATTAGGCCTTGTTATAAGATATCCCGAACTTTAATTTGTAATATTCGTTCCCCTTGAAGTTTGGAAAAGTTTGTGAATTTCCTCTCTCAATTAAATCTTTGACCCAAAAAAAAAAAAAAAAACATCTAACACTCATTGAAAACATCAATTTGGGGTATTAAGTATAGAATCGTAAGATAACAAACATTAGTAGCACTCTTGACACCGTTATCTTTATTAAATGTAAAATAACGAAATTACCTGTAAGAGAAAAATATAAGAAAAAAATGATAATCAACCTTGATCAACCGTAAATATTTACTTTTTAACTTGATTATAAGTATTACACATTTAATTGCTTCAGACGAGTATTATGTGTATTTTTTTCATCAAAAAATTAATAAAGGGGGAAAATTCGCTAAGTTTTCCAAAGTTCAGGGGAGGAATGTTAAAATTAAAATTCGAGAGACATTTTGTGATAATACCTAAAATTCGAGGGGAAAAAATGTAATTTGTCTAGATAAAAAATGAGAAAGAAGAAGAAAGCTGGGGATGGAGAAACTTTTCAAAGTGTTTTTGATCTTTCAAAAAATAAATACAAAAGATTTTAATTGAAGCTTCAGCTTGTAGGGTGTAAAATCGTGATAAAGCACTCCATTATGTTATAGTTATTTTATTTTTTAAACATATCTGCCACAATTATCCATTCAATTTTATGTTTTATCGGTGTGCATGGCTGTGAGTAGCAGAAAAAAAAAAAAAATCAAAAGCTATTGCAAAATAAGATTCAACAACATTCAAAAACTGAACGAAATAATTCAATAGAGAAAAACAAGTAGAGTGCGATACTTACAAACAGAGGACTTGAAAAGCAATTTGATGAAGATCAGAGAGTTCTCCTTAAAAGAAAAAAAAAGTTGTTTTACCAAAAGCCCCACACAATTATTTTCATGTGATGTAAGATTGTGAAAAATTAAACGTTTGTTAATAAGAATTATCATTTTTCACCTTTATAACACATTTGGGATCGATCATAGAAGGAAAAAAAAATTAAAGGACCAAATGGAACCTCATACAAAATTTTTATTGATCGATCAATAAAGCATGCATGAACTGAAGGATTTTTTCTTTTTGTCTGAATTTATTTATTTATTCACTTTAATAAATAAAACCAACCAATAGTTACAAACTTAATATGCGGATAGGTTAAAATAAATAAATACTTCTAAAAAAAAGTTAAAATATATAAATATAGTCAGATCAAACATAAAATGAACGTAAATGAAAAAAGAAAAGAAAAGAAAGAGAAGATTACATTGATGAAGAGCACTTCTCCTCGTTTCGTAATGGGGCAAGATGAGCTTGTATAGCAGACGGTTTTGTTTTGGTTTTTTGTTTTTTGTTTTTTGTTTTTTGTTTTTCTGTTTTTTTAAACGTCAGGTGTTGAGAAAGAGCGAAAGATTTCACAAATTCCTAACAAAAACATGTAAAAATAAAACAAAGTAGTGCAAATCAAAAATGGAGAAAGAAGAGAGGGAACTTCACCAAACAAGCATATTTTACAAGTTCTTCAGAAATCAACCTTTTTTTTTTTTTTTTGTCTTTTTTTTTGTTTTTGTTTTTTTTGTTTTTGTTTTTGTTTTTTTTTTTTTTACTGATTGATCATTCTACCAACAAGATGAGAGGTTACAAAACAAAACAACAACAAGAAGAAAAAGAAAAAAAAACTTTTTTTTGGATTTTTTTTTTCAAACTCGTGAAATAAAACAAAGTAAAACAAAATTATTACAAGAGATTCACTCAAAATTCAAAACAAAAGAAAGAAGAACAAAGCTGGGGATCGAGAACTTTTCAATAGTGTTTATGATCTTTTCGGAAAAATAAACACAGAAGGATTTAATTGAATCGTAGGCAGCAGAATAAAACACAAAAAACAGAAATCTTTTTTTTGGGTTTTTTTTTTTTTCAAACTTGTGAAATAAAGTAAAGTAAAACAAAATTATTACAAGAGATGGACTCAAAATTCAAAGCAAAAGAAAGAATAACAAAGCTGGGGATCGAAAAACTTTTCAAGACTGTTTATGATCTTTTTTGCAAAAATAAACACAGAGGGATTGAATTGAATCGCAGGCAGGCAAAGTGAAATATTGGATAAATAGAAGAGCTCAAAGAAGTAGGGTGGAGTATTGTTTAGATGAGACTTGAGATCAGGAGGAATTAGTGAGAGGAGTGGATTAATTAATTATTGACGTTTACCAAGACCCAATTGCGAAAAAAGCTGAAAAAGTACGAAAGTGTAGGCCGTTTTACAATGAACGAGGAGTGGAGCAATTAATTATTGACGTTTACCAAGACCCAAATGTGAAAAAGTAGCAAGTGTAGACCTTTTTACAATGGAGATGGAATAAAATGACAGCCATGCACGAAGTCAGGGTATGGGTTCCACTTTCACATATTGACGTATAACCCGATTAAAACACTGTAGCATGATGTGCCACACCACTAGCATTGTGAGTATTTGATTTGCTATGAGAGTAAATATTCAGCGGTTCGAGGAAATATTTGAGTTTACGAATATAATCTCAAGTGTACATATTTAAGAAAAATGTGATTTTCATATCGGCGAAAAACAAACAAAAAAAAAATAGAGATGACGTGTTTCTTGACTTTTTTTTTTTAATCAAGATTCGAATCTCATATAATTTTTATAAGATTCTTGTTTTAACTTTAACTATAATAGTATTAGAATGATGATTGACGACGTAAAAAGACTGAGGTCCTGTTTAGTAACTTAATTTGGACTCATGGTTTGTTTGGTTGGTTAGTTTGAGTTAAAATATTTTAGTTGAAATGAGATGACGAACCAAACACACCCTCAATTTTTTGAGTTCAAATTGAACTGATGCTGTTTGGAAGGTCATTTCATTCCCAATCATAGTTGGATCATTGCACAGTAAATCAAACTTGATTTACTATGCACCCAACCCTCCCTCTTGTGCTGTAACAGTCCATCGCTAATAGCAACTCCGGTGTTGTCGCAGGAAATTAGATCGCGAACTCTGACACAACAAAATCGCGACGGAGAAAATCATAAACCAACCTATGCTTTCCATCCTCATTTTCGTCGTCACCTTAGGACCGGCCTCCAAATTCGTCCTCCACCATTGTCGTCGATGGTACACTGGGATACCTCAATCGATTTAGCTGGATCTGGAGAAATTATCATTGTTGGCGCCCATGCTTGTCGTCTTCTGAAGCAATGGCCTCCTTTTCGGTGTGTTTGGATAGATTTCTGCCTTAGATCTCACCAGATTCGCCACACCTATGCTGTTGCCGTAGACCTCCACAGCCTTCGCAACATCCACTAGCGAGGTCGGAAGATGACGCTAGTGGAAGATGATCGGCACAGCGAGATCTGCCATTGCTATGTCCACTGGCGAGCATCCTTAGTACGCGAGAGATACAAAGGGAGAGAAAAATAAGAGAGAGAGAGTATTGTGGACTGTAGAGAGAGAAACTCGAACAAAATAAGAAAAGGGTAAAATTGGAAATAGTTATTTTATTTTAATGAGAAATTTTAAAAAATACTATAATTTATCAAGTTTTAAAAAACCTACTATATGTTTCCTTGGTATGTATAAAATATGTTACGTATTATAATTTCCCTATTATTTATAGGATAAAATTTCATTTTTCCCTTCTGATATGTGGGACAGATATCAACAAAATCTATGATATAAATTCACTTGAAATTAAGACAAGTATTATCTATTTAAACTAGATTAGGTGGAGAATTTCATTTTTTTATTAGTACTTTTAGTTAGCAATTAGGTAATTCTTGTTGTTATATTTTATGGCTATGTAAAAAATATTGTAAAAATTTTGATGCATATTGTTGATGTATGTTCTCATTTTAATTTATTTTGTTTTTTCCATTTTTCCATTCACAATCTATAATGGTATTTTAACTTATCTTTTCAAGTTAAATTTTTTAACTCAAACTTTATACATCCAAACACTCAACTCAATTTAAACTTTTTAGCTCAAACTTTTTACGTCCAAACACTCAACTCAAATTAAACTTTTCAACTCAAATTTTTTGCCAAATACTTAACTATAACTCTTAAATTAAATTTATTTTTAACTCAATTTAAAAATCTTAACTCAAATCATATCACTAAATGGAGATTGAATTAAACATAAATCTATTCCTCGTCATATTCAAAAAAGTAGATTTTATCTGTAAGATTTAAATTAGACATTTGATGAAGTCACTACTGGAGCATATTTTACTTATCAAAAAATGTAAAAAGTAATTTAACGAAAAAATAAAAAGGACAAAAGCCAAAAGCAACAAAGTTTGAAAAAAAAAATAGAAAAAGAAAAAAAATAGAAGCCGACAAAACAAATCGGCTTAAAAAAAAAAAAAAGGCCAAAAGCAACAAAGATTGAAAAAGTATAAAAAAAAAAAAAAAACAAAACAAAACAAAAGCTGACAAAACAAGTCGGTGGAAAGTTTGAATGATGTAGAGGATTGAAACTCTCCATTTTGTTGAAAATATGTGTTTTGCATGTGTAAATGCTTTATTATAACCTTTTTAGTACTTTAAGCTTATAACAATTATTTTGAACTACACGAGATATTAGATTTGAAATTAAAAAAATA
The DNA here is from genome assembly GCA_025413485.1 of Ficus microcarpa. NCBI lineage: Eukaryota > Viridiplantae > Streptophyta > Magnoliopsida > Rosales > Moraceae > Ficus > Ficus microcarpa. Next base: position 1,140,236 of record CM046379.1, on the reverse strand, counting down.
AAAGAAAGGGCTTAGCTGCAATTTTTTTTTTTGATATTATGGGTTTATAAAATTTTAAAAACATTCGGGTATATTTCTTTATCTTAAAATAGATAATGACTCTTTAAAAAAAATTTCACTAAAACACAAAATAACTTAACTTAAAATTTGAATAGTAAATTTTGAGAGAGTAAATGGTAAACAAACTCTTGTAGTTATTGTTATACTACATAGTCTTTATCTTTATTATATTATACTATATATATAGTTACTATATTAAAAGAGTAAAAATACTCTTTTTTTACAATATTTTCTTCAGTTGACACATGGACATCTTTTTTTTTTCTTTTTCAAAAATGCTTTATAGTACGAGTAGGCAAATTTAACGACCCGCGTGGCCTGATGGATGCCACATAATTTATTTATTAATTTTGAGAACACAAAGATGTCTTCTACGTTAGAGACTTTAAACCTAGCAGATAGAGAGAGAAACTAACTCTGGTCAAACCCTCGCACCACAGTCTAGAAAGAGAGAAAACAAATCTATAGAATTGAGAGTTGAAGAAGGAGAGAGAGAAAAACACATGTCTTGAATCTATTACTCATGTCTGATGTAATTGGTATTGTTTTGAATCAGATCTTGAATCTATTACTCATGTCTGATGTACGATATATGCCCATGCTTTAGATCTAAAAGCGCATGTAGTTTCCAATGATGTTTAAGATCTCGGTATTCGATGGATCACATGTAACTCTATCAAGAATAGAAGAAGCTCAATCTTTTTTTTTTTTTTTAATGTAGAAAATGGGTCTCCTTTAACTTCTTGCCGGCGTCGTGAAGCTCTTGTCCTCCATAAAAAGAAAGAAGGCATAGCATGTTGAAAATGGGGATGGTTGTGGTAGAGGTCTTTTAGAGTCACTGTCAATAGAGTCTAATTTTTTGGCCATTAAAACTAAATGAAATGGTGAAACATCATGGAATTACTCAAAATTTCACCTTCACACAACCGTAGGCTAGTTAAATTTTTTTCTCTTTCTATTTTTTTTAAGTGGGTGATGCAATCACCTTCATTTTTTGTGTTCAAAATCATCTTAAACATTTTTATTTTTACAGATTAAAAATTTGTTCATAAGCATACAAAATTCTAAGCTTCTCTTTCTTTGAATAAAAATTTTATCTGAAGATATTCATTGCAAATTTAAATTACAGAATCTTAATCACTGATTAAAAAGAAAACAAATTTCCCAAAAAAACAAAAACAAAAACTTTTGACATAAGATTTCATCTCTCCTCTCTCTCTCTCTATCTTCTTCATAGCTGCTTCCCACCCTTAAGGCAAATTGACGATTTCATGGGAGAGGCCGACCATTCAGTGGGTGAGATCACAGTTCGATGGATTCGAAGATTTCTCGTCCCGAATTCCGTCCACATCTGGTGACCTTCAAATGCCTCCCCTGCCGGAAAAAATGGCAAACGATGTGGACCTACAAATGGCGAGATTTGGAGGCAACGACGGTGAAGATCGTTGCAAAACTGTTTGCCATGGAGCCGTGACTCAAAGATTGAGGTGGCCGGTGAACTTGAACGATGGCCGGCGGGAGATGGTTTTCTAGGCTGGTAGAAGTGGTGATGAGAATATGAGAGAGTAGTGACATAAAGAAAATAAAAAGAAAGAAGATTTTGTAACAATCCTTCACAAAAACTCAATAAATCTTCAAATTTTTCTTGTTTGTTGTTGGTTCCCCAAAGATTTGCAGATGGTTTTTTTAGGTTGAAAAATGATTTGCGGAGTTGTAACGATGGTTTTGGTTTTTAAAGAACATTTGTGGAAAACAAACAAGAACAAAATTTATGCACGGGAACATGAAAAGAAAAAAGTTTGGCTAGCCTGCGGTTATTTGCACGTGAACACGTGAACTTTTATGTAACTCCTTAATATTTTACCATTTGATTTAGTTTTAATGGCTTCAAAATTGAGCTTTATGGTAGTACCTCTCAACATAGCTCTACTGCAATCTCCCCCATTAAAAATGAAGTAAAATGAAGATAACTTCAAGGATCTGTTTGGTAAAAAAGAAGAAAGAATGTTGTTTAGTTCTGAAAAAAAAAAAAAAAGAAAAAAAACAAAAAGGACCACTGGATAAAGAAGAGACACGTCAACCATTAAATAATATACAAGGAGAAAGGAGTGTGTGATCTTGGAGAGAATCTGATGTCTGACATACTTCCAAAGGATCCTCCTTATTCTTTGAAATCTGAGATGAAAACAAAGCCGGAGGACCACCAAGTAGTATTGCCAAGTAGTTAATGTTGTCAAGTTACTATCCTTATTAGAGTGGAATATAAATTGCAGTTGATCATCAATATCCTGGTTTGAGTTATAAAAATAGTAATAATAATAATAATGGGTTATTATTAGAATTAAGAATATAATAAACAAGTCTCCAAATATATATTATGCAAAAAAAAAAAAAAAAAATCTCCAATACATCCTATAATATGTCAAGATATCAAATGTAAGAATTGACTGAGATTGTAGAATAGGGCAGTAAAATAAGTAAAAATAAAATAATCTTCATCGAAAAGCTAACATTTTGGCCGAGAATAACACGTAAGGTCCTCAATTTGGAGAGAGGGGCCGAGGGAGCAACATATGCCAAAGCATTCCTAGATGACGATGATTCAGACATGCTTGGATTTTGACGTTCTTATGTAGTCTTTTGGAATGGCTTCCACGTAGTATTATTAAGCACTAATAGTTATTCTATGCATGAGAACAGAGGCATGGAAGTCAGATTGGGGCGATCCTCATTTATTTTATCTTCTGAATTTTCAAAACCGTTCAAACCGCTACCCCTTCCTCATGTATAGAAAACCGTTCAAAATGCCCCCTCCATCTAGTTCCGTTTATATGCATTAAGAATTTAACATCAACTTTTTGGTCAAATGAAAATGATGTTATCTAACTTTTTGACAGATAAAATTAAAAGATTACTTTTTTCAATTTGGGAACTTAGTGGATAAGTCTTGATGTCAGATAAGATTTTTGTTGAATTACTTTTTTGTAGAAAGCCTATTAGGATAAGTTTCTTGCGTAGTAAAAATTAGTTCTTATTAACTTTTTGACAGTATAGGACTTTGAGAATTATGTTAGTGGGAGATTAAGAAAAAATACTGTTATGTCAAGTCAACAATTTAGAGAATTATCTATTGAAGATAATATCAAAGAATTATCTTCAATTATCTTAAATTAGAAAAATATGAAATTTTAGATCCAATTGTTAGGGATTAATTAGTACATTGACCACTGAATTGGATTTAACCAAATGTTTTCATATTATCTCTTCTTCCACACGCCTAAAAAACCTATAATGTAATTAAAAACCCTCGGTTGTAGAGGTGATATAAATCTTAATCGATCAAGATTAAGCTTGCTTAATTATACTAAGTGTCATTAAGGAGGTGTTTGGTGGATGGGTTTAGTTTAAAATTTTTAAGTTTCAATAGTAATTTTTCAGAAAAAACAAAAAACTTTTTCAGAAGACATAAAAAATTTTTTCAGAAAAGGACAAAAATCATAATAAAAAAATACAATTTAGTTTAAAATAAACTTTAAAACAAACACTGCCTAAGCTTTGCCTATAAATAGGCATCACCCCCACTCATTTTTTTCTCACACCTCAAAAATTTCACTCTCTCGTCTCTCTAGAGTTTCTCTGGAAGTTCTCCTTTTGGAAAAATGGAAGAGCAAAAAGAAGAAGGGTGGAGTATTGTTTAGATGAGACTTGAGATCAGGAGGAATTATTGAGAGGAGGAGTGGAGCAATTAATTATTGACGTTTACCAAGACCCAATTGTGAAAAAAGCTGAAAGAGTACGCAAGTGTAGACCTTTTACAATAAAGGAGATGGAATAAAATGACAGCCATTCAATAAGACAAGGTATGGGGTCCACGTATAACCTGATTAAAAATATTGTAGTATGATGTGCCACCACTAGCATTGTCAGTACTTGATTTGCCATAAGAGTAAATATTCGGCAGTTCGAGGAAATGTTTGAATTTACGAAGATAATTTCAAGCGTACATATTTAAGAACAATGTGATTTTCATAATGATAAAATGCAAAAAATAATTAGAGATGACGTGTTTTTTAACCTTTTTTTTTTTTGGTTATTGGGTTTCGAATATCATGTATTTTTTATTAGATTCTCATTTTAGCTTGACTATAATAACATTAAAATGATGATTGACGACATAAAATTGACTAAAATAACGTTAAAAACAAATCCTTTTTTTTTTTTTTTATGATACTCAAAAAAGTAAATTTTATTTATGAGATTAAAATTAAGGTGATGATAAAATTATTACTGAAGCTTATTTTACTTATCAAAAAAATGTAAAAAGTAATTTAACCAAAAAAAAAAAAAACCAAAAGCCAAAAGCAACAAAGTTTGAAAAATGTAAAAAAGAAAAAGAAAAAATAGAAGCCGACAAAACAAATCGGCTTTAAAAAAAATTCAAAAGCAATAAAGATTGAAAAGGTAAAAAGAAAAAAAATAGAAAAAACAAAAGCTGGAAGGAAGTTTGAGTTTGATGCAAATGGCTAAAATATCTTCTGCTTTATATGATTATCAATCAAATAAAAAGTTATTCTATATAGCAATCCTTACATCTCCTACTACAGGTGGGGTGACAGCTAGTTTTGGTATGTTGGGAGATATCATTATTGCCGAACCCAATGCCTACATTGCATTTGCGGGTAAAAGAGTAATTGAACAAACATTGAATAAGACAGTACCTGAGGGTTCACAAGTGGCTGAATATTTATTCCATAAGGGCTTATTCGATCCAATCGTACCACGTAATCCTTTAAAGAGCGTTCTGAGTGAGTTATTTCAGCTTCATGCTTTCTTTCCTTTGACTCAAACTTCAATCAAGTAGAAAAAAACAAAGCTTTAATTTAATAAATTATTAAATTAAATATATTTAAATATATTAAGATTATATTTAAGATTATATAGATTAAACTCTTCAATTTTCTATTAAAGTTTCAAGATTATAAAATTCTAATATACATATACTAATAAAGATTTAGAATAGATACAAAAAAATAGACTAATAAAAATAATGAATAAAATAATAAAAAAAGTAAAGTGAATTATCGTAGATTATCGTATATATTTCATGTAGAAACATATAGAAATGATGAATAAGCCCATTTATTTACGCCTCTATCTACAAAGATTTTGGATTTGCTCAAAATGATCAAATTATATCCGGCGTTGTTTCTACTTTTCCAATCATTTTAGATACAATTTTTAAGTATTGGATTTTTCGTTATTTTAAATCGTGTATCGTAAGAACCTTTGTTTCAGTACCCACTTGTTATTAGTTAATAATCCTAGTGATTGCATTTATATGCTTATTCTGATTCGAATCGGAATATTCAAATGATTTTCATCAAATGACTATTCATCTATTGTATTTTCATGTAAATAGGGGCAAGAGAGGTCTATGGAAAAATGGCGGTTCGATTCAATATTCTTTAACGGGATATTAGAATATAGGTGTGGGCTAAGTAAATCAATAAATAGTCTTGGTGATCCTATTGAAAATACCAGTGTAAATGAAGATCCGATTTTAAATGATATGGATAAAGACATTCCTAGTGGGAGTGATAGTGACAATTCTAGTTACAATAATGTTGATCATTTAGTCGGCGTAAGGTACATTCGGAATCTCCTATCTGATGACACTTTTTTAGTTAGGGATAGTAATAGGGATAATTACGCCCTATATTTTGATATTGAAAATAAGATTTTTGAAATTGATACTCCGCTTAAGTATTGGAATGTTCAACAGCCGATCGCTACATTTAAATTCCATGAAATTGTTGAAAAAAGGGTTATGTCAATCGAGTTTTGGATATCAATTTTGAGGCTTGAGTTTTTAGTGGGACCGCAACATATTTTTATATGGGTTCTCCTCACGAGCAGTTTGAAAAAATATATTTATATGCTTAAAATAATGAGTGGGTGAACGATAAATTGATTGTCAATATGTACCCATAAAGTTGGAGAATGTTGCCCAAAAAGGAAAAAAAAAAGTTACCAAAAAGTTTGCCATAGCAAACCATCATGTGTCAAAACGTTAGGAGTTTACTTTAGAATTAAATGTATTAATTCTAAACTATTAATTAAAAAGTTAACTCCAAAATTAATGCAGATTTATGGTCATGTTTCTACAAAATCCCTATAAATAGGGTTTTCCTCTACTATTTTAGAGACACCGAAAATCATAGCTCTTTTCGGATTTTATATATTCTGTAGTGCGACTAGGATTCGCCAAAAATAGGTTCGTGGTACTCAATCGCTACTTATTATCGTTATATCCTAAGATACAAACATCCATTCAAACTCCAACACTAGTAGTGAGAGGGCAAATCCGTTTTAAGGACATTGTGTGATACACATATCTCAACTTCTCGTTCACGTTTTCATTTCCAATTATTTGTGTTGCTAACGATATTTGTTTTGTTACACGTTAATTTCATATTATTTTGGCATTATAATAAGCATGTGAATCGAATCTTAATTCAGTCCATTGGCGGGAGGGCAACAACAACTCCTAATTAAAAAGAAAAAGAAAAAAAAATTGGTTGTAATTATTGGACAAATTGCAGATAAAGTAGCTGTGATCTAAGGTATACAAATGGGGGAAAAAAAATTAGAAATTAAGATGAACAAGCATTGATTTTATCGTCTTATATTATCGTACTTCTATAAGAAATTGAAATTGTCCGGCCTAATTAATTAATTAAAATTGAAGAAGGTGCTGAGTTACTTCCACATATGTTTGAATAAAAAAAAATCCAATTCAACTTTTCCAAAAATTCACACCACACTCTTTCTTTTTTATATCTAATTTCCCACACATCTATACTGCTTAGATTCCCAATTCGACAAGCATTGTGAATTTTGAACTACTAACGATCGAGATCTAGACCCGGCCGGAACCCATTTGACGTTTCTCGGCCTATAGTGTGGGTTTTTTTTTTTTTTTTTTTTTTTTTTTTGGGCTAGAAAGGAAAGGTTGTTTTTCTGGTTGGTTCTTGTTTTTTTCCTAGTCTTTGAAAAAAAGAAAAAAAGTTTAGTATATAATGATAAACCTATAAGACAATATATATAAAATACAATTTTTTGACAAAGACTAGATGCTCCTCTAGATTTCATTATTGCATCAATTTCTTAATCCACCTAATCCTTATTGAACAACAATTGATGAATATTTAAATTTCTACGCGAACGTCTTGGAGAACAAATTACCAACTTTTCAATATCCGAACTAGCCAATTTAATCAGCGAGGTCAACCAAAAATTGCACCTCTGAAAATCACTTTTTGTCGACTTTTATCACTTATCTTGTCCTGCAATAAAATTAATTATCAAATTACATATATTAAAACACAACAATGGTAAGACTGATAGTAACCCGACTCGCCTCTATATGGCAGCCAACCAATAATCAGTTCAAGGGAATTAAAAAAAAAAGGATTAATTAATATATATGTTGCAACAACATAATAATCCTACTGCGTATGAAGTTTGAAAAATAATCAGTAGTTTCCAAATAATAGATTTTACAATTGTGATCACATATAATATCAAACAATAATCTTATATCTGACTCCAAAATAGATGTATAATTTGAATCTCTCATCTCAAGTGTAGAAATAAATAAATAAATAAATTTTACGAGAATATAAGGATCGATGAGGAATATGTGCATGAAATAAGTTGTTGACAGAAAATTTTGCATCTTAAGGTCTACTGTCCATCACGAGCTAGCTGAGCAAAGGATGAAGATTAGAAGACTGCACTACAACAAAAAGTGCTTTTTACGACATAAATTTTATGACATTTTTGCTAAAATGTCGTCAAAAGATCCATACAATGACATTGAAAAGTAAAATGTCGTTAAAAGATCCATACAACGACATTAAATTTTAAAATGTCATTAAATCCATAATACAACGACATTGTTTTAAAAAATGTCATAAAATGTTATTTTATTGATAAAAATAGTATCAATTAAAATTATAATATTTTGACATATCACATCTTCAGTCTAATATTTTTGATACATTTGTGTATAAAACACCAAAAAAATTATAGAGTTTCTCATAGGTCTTAATTAGTCCAGAACAAAAATATAAATAGAAAATTAATAACAAATGCATAGATGATCAAAAAAAATATAAAAATAAAATGTTCTCAACATTCTCTATGAAAAAAATTTTCAAATGATTATTGAACAATAATATACCCTCAATATCCTCTCTCACATAAGGTTCATCGTCATCAACATTGTCATTATTAAGTTTATATACATCCTGTGGTGCATATGTTTTGTAAGTGCTCTCATCAAACACATCAAAATCATAGAAACCTCTTGCTGGTGCTTTCATCATAACAAACCAACTTTATGTATCTTTTTCTCTAGAGTAAAACACTTGTTTCGCCTGTGATGCTAAAATGAATGGATCTCGTTGAAATTGACTTATTCCATCATGAAGGTTAACCAATGTGAAGCCTTCTTCTTCTTTTACACCACCCGCAATATTAGCCCAAATGCAATTGAATACGACCAATCGGAATTTATGATAATCAAGCAAATATTATATCCTTTACAATCCCATAATAAGAGACATTTGCAACAATGTGTGCCTTGTCTCTTGAACTAGATCTATAAATTGTCTCTGCCTCTGTAAAAACACCATAATCTTGTGTAGATCTTTCAACTTCGAATGTGTGATATCACTTGCCATTGATAATATAACCAGAATATGACATGCAATATTGTCTAGGTCCCCGCGCAAAACATCTTAATCTATCTGAAGCTGTAGTTATACAAGGGTGGTTTGTACTCTGCAAAATTTGTAAAGCATATTAAATAATAATAATAATAATAATAACAAAAGAAAAACTTTAATGAATACCTTGGAAGTTTTGTCCAAGTTTTATCCATCAAGTAAATCAGAGAAGATAACGACTCGAATCACTCGTGATCATGTTTCAGAAGGAGACCTGAAAAACACAATTTATATACAACAGTATAAGTTGGAATCTCAACTAAAACCAAAACCAAAGATAGGAAACAACTAAATTGTTGACACAGAGGACTTGTAATGCGTGGATGGAAAACAAGAGCGTGATGCTATAAAGATGCAAAGTGAATATATAGAAATAATGCGTAGATCTGTCAAACTATAGATGGATTCAAATATCAATTCATTTCTTAGACCTATCAATCAAATATGAATGCCTAACCTCTATGCTACGTTGGCAAAATTAAAGCAAAAATCCTCTTTTGTGATAAAATCAAATATCTTAACTTGAGAGCAATACCGGCTTCAATCTCAAACTTATCTGCAAAAACAAGCACAGAACTATGAGTAAGGGCTCTCTTAAGCTAATAAGATTTGCATAAAGAAGAAAGGTTGAATGGAAGATCAACGAAAAAAAAAAATAAAGCTCGTATTTTAGGAAAAAGGAAAGACACGGAGCTAGGAGAGATACAACAACTATTAGCATTCTTTGGTATACAATAAATGAATAATGAAAAAAAAAAAAAAGAAAAGAAAAAAGAACCAAGGGGCAGAGTCAACCAGCCAAATTTTTGGAAAAGAGAATTGGAAAAAGTTTTGGATAGCAAAAAAAAAAAAAAAGAGAGAGAGAGAGAGAGAGAGAGAGAGAGAGAGACAGACAGAAGCATATATATATAAGAAAAAAAGGTTGAGTCGTAAACTCCCCAATTAGCAAAAAGGATTAAAAAAAAATATCCTATTACCCATGTTATATCAAGTTCAAGGTGCATATATGTTATATATGAATCTAGGAATAGCACTTGTTGTCCAGTTATTATGGAAATTGCATGTATAGATAGTTAAGTGTTAATAAGACACATAATTTCATCCTAACAATAAGAAAATCATCAGATTTAGAGAATAATCCAGAAAATTAAACAAAACTTCATCCTACACCAGAAATTCTTTACATAAATAATTAGAAACAATGACATGCAGAGTTTTTCATCGATCCAAGCAACCAAAAAATTAGAATTCCTCAAATACATACACTTTAAGCAACAACTCTCATTCGAAAACTTGTTGAAATTTCTATGGAAAATAAAGAATTCCAAGAAAAATTATAGATGAATACATCTTACTTGAATTTGTAAATTTTGGTACTTTCTGAAACTTATTGCAACGGAGGACAGAGGGGCTAAAAACCCCATGACAAACAAACACCAAAAAATAATAATAATGAATATAATAATAAAAACCTTAGAAACCAAATAAGAAAGAGAGAAAGAACACGGAAAAAGAAAAACATGACCTAGGAGATCATACATTAAGAAAATAAAGAAAAACACCCAGAAACCAAAAAAAAAAAAAAAAAAAACACTAAAAGAGAGAGATGATCCAAGAAACCATTTATTGAGTACATATTATACATACGTTTTTGAATGTGTATATATATATATATATGTCTGTGAATCAAGAACAAGAAAAGAAACAGGGAACACCTGGGCCATGGGCTGAGAAGGAACAAGTGTACCAACAGCGTCAACAAGCAAAGCCTTGTGATTGATTTCACCATACAAGGACCTCCTATATTCCACATAGTCCTCAGCACCCAGAATCTCCCACTCCAGATGTCTCAAATCCACGATCTTGCAATCGTTGAGGCCAAAGCAGACAAAGAATACTAACCCAGAACCGCCATTATCTCTATTTTTGGAGCGAAATTGGTCTTGACCATGGTTGGCGATGGCTTGAACGGTGGTTGATGTTCAGTTGACAGAGGGCCGATCGTGACGCCTTTGACGGTGGGCTGCAACTGGTGTCAACGGTGTTGCTTGTCAGTTTTCTAGCGGCTAAAGTCTCCAGACCCTTAAACGATCAGGGTTTCCTTTTTTTTTTTTTTTTTTTCACCACCTTCAATAGAGACAGACCATGAGATAAACCGATGAAAGTGTGCGGAAGAGAGAGGGGGAATATGACAGATTGTCTCACTAGGGTTTCGCACACAATCAAAGAAACCGTAAGGAGGAGATAGAGAAAGGGAAACAGAGAGATCATCTTGCCAAAGGTTTTGGCGCACTTATTTTGGCGGGTACCAAGCAATGCTGCCAATGGCGGGTTTATTTTCTCTCTCTATCTCTCTTTTCGAAGTTACTTTGACGTGTTTTTTTTTTCCTCCGTTTAAAATTGAAGGAAAAATCTAGAATAGTTATTTTTGTAAGGGCATTTTAGAACGAAAAATAATTTAAAGTTCAATGATTTTTTTTTTTCAAACCTATCTAAAAGTAGTTTTCTTTTTTTTCTTTTTTCTTTTTTGAGCATAACGAAAAGAATGTTGTAATCGTTGTTACGAGTAGTGGATGAAGATAATGGGATACAGGTGTGATTTTTCTTTAAATATAATACCTACAGTGAAAGTTTGAAAAAAAAGTGTAAAAGAAAATTTAAAAAATAGAATTTTTATTTTTTGAATGAATATGTATTTAAGGAAAAAAAAAATAGAGAAAATATAACATGAACCCTTTTTTTTTTTTTTTTAATCTATACGACAATAAATTAAAATTTAAAATATGTTTTTGAAGTTTTAAAAATCAATTAAAAAAAGAGTAAGTGTAGCTATAAAAATTTTCACTAATTACAAAGAACCTATAAACTATTTAAAAAAGAAAAAGATATGTGCAACGTGGAGATCAACTGCAACTTACATTTTGCAATATTAATGAGTAGAAGCATATTTAATTAAATTTAAAAAAGTGTTTGATAGAAGTGGATAAATGATGAGAAGATATGCTTTTTTTATTTAAAAAATTAGGTGAAAATGAAAAATTAAATGTGAGGAAGAAAATTTAAATAACTAGGGGAAGGATTCTTAAGAAAAAGAAATAATACCAGTATATAACATTGGTGGTGAATATAATAAAGTTAGATAGTGAATTGATATTGTATGACTATTTTTTACCTCCAAATGTGTTTTATTATTAAAAAAAAAAACGATGTAATTTATATGTGTATAGAAGAAACATAGAAAATAAAATATTTAGCTCGGTTGAATTACCGAGAGTGAATCCAAATAGGATTAGATTATTTTATTTTAATATTTTGAATTTAAAGTTATATAGTAGTTAGGATTATCTTTATTTTTAAGGATTGTTCATAGAAAAAATATATAGAGATATTTACATAAATAAATGTTGTATCTCAATTTGTTTTAAAACAGTACACCATCTAAATTCAAATTTCTTGAGAAATTATGAATTAGAGATGCATTAAGATTTGTCAATAAATAGGATAATTATATTTATTTTATTTTCATAAAATGTTTTATTAATATATATTTATAAGTGTTTTTCATCTTTAGTTCTAGCTTTGTTTCTAAATCCTTTGTTTTTCTTTTCCTTTATATGAGCATGGCAACCAGAGGGTTGTGAAGCGACGGCAACTAAAGACTCACAATTGAGAGATGACTAGGGGCGTGAAGTTGCCTTGCACTTGGGGGTAGTTGCTCCCTATGCCCAATGGACTCCTTTAGAGTTTGGAAAGATTTTAGATGAAAGATTTTACTTTTTCTTTATGTTGTGTGGCATCACAGAAGGAGATAAAAGAAAAAAGTTATATAATTACTATTTTCTTTATATAAACACATTCTTTTACTTTAAAAACAAGGATAAAAAAGTAATTTTAATAGTTATGAGGTGGATTTTAGTTTTTCTCCCACTTTTGGAGGGATTAAATTTGTGGGTCACAATTTACTTTTTTTTTTTTTTTTCTACCCATTTTTCTTTTTCATTTTCTCTTCCTTCCACTATTCTACCATACCTTCGTGGAGTAAAACTATATTATATTCCTTCGTGGAGTCAAGAAAGTTTAGTCCTTTTGAATTCGTATAACTAAGATGAATATGTAAATCCCCTGACCAAATTAAATATCTTAAATCTTAAAGTATCCAAAAGTACTCAAACATAAACATCCAAAATAACAAAAATAAACTGCTGCAGTTCAAATTAAAATTCAAATCTTCCGTTTCAACATGATTGTCTCAGATCCCCAAAGAAAAGCTGTATAAGAAAGAAAAAACAATTAAAAGAATATCAACCATAGAACAAACATGACTGATATACAAGAATCTGCAAAGGTTTTTTCTATTTTTTTTAATTTTTTTTAACTACAAGAAAGTTTTTTAAAAAAACATGGTTGATAGAAGTGAATAGATGATAGGATAGAGGTTTCTATTCCCCCCCCCTTTTTTTTGTGAATTCGTTTATATTATTTTTTAATTAATACATTATATGAATTAGGATTATATATTTTAAGATTTACTTAGGATTATCTTTATCTCTTAGTATTATTTTAAATACTAAAAATTATATTTAGTTTAGGATTTTGAATTATATTTATTTTAAGATTTATCTCATATAAAGAAGACATTTACTTTTGTTATCTATATATATTTGTTATTGGCATCTTCATACCACTTTAAATTTAGATTTCAACTTTAGATTAAAAAAAAACAAAGATTTGAAATTCGGAAAGGAAACTAAGATCACGTACTTTTTTGTTTCAAACATATCAAATTATTTTAATTAAAGTAAAGATTTAACCAAAAAAAAAATCGGACTCTTTTTTATTTTTTAAACAATTTTTTTTTAATTCGGACTCTTTTATTTATTTATTTTATAATACAATCTGACTTGTACCTTTTTATTTTAAACTAAACTTTAAAAAGTGAAAAAAAAAAATGTACATAAAATATACCCGGATGAGTGGCAACACATATGTATTTACTATCAAATAATATTTTTTTTGGTGAAACTATCAAATAATATTAATATTAAGATTAATATTTACTATAAATTATAAATATATATATTTTTTGAATTAATCCTTACAAAAAATAAGTTTTAAAAAACAAAAAATAACTTCGTAAAAAATCTCCTAACAAAAAGTTTGGGTAACTGCCTACACAACACTACACCACACAATGGTTGTTTTCAGATAATTAAATACTTATTTTTAATTTAAACGAGTTATGCTGCTATTCTTAAAAAAATAATAATAATAAATAAATAAAAGAAAAAAAAACAAAAAACAAAACAAAACAAAAACAATAATATTTGCAGTTCTAGATTGGCGCTTAAATGGAGGTAAACGAAAAATTTGGAGTTGGCGCTTAAATGGGTTTTGACAAAAAAGTTCTTGGCGCTTTATTTTCATTTTAAATTTTACATTACTTCTGATTAAATATTAACTGCACACACGTTTATACCTCTCACTCCCAATATCACATAATTTCTTGTTTCTCTTCATTATCTCTTTTCTCTCTGCTTCACGCAAGAATCTCACCACAACTTGCTGCTCATAGGTAATTTATTTCTCGTGTCAAATTTGTTTGCTTTCAAGTTTGGATTTTGTTGTAATGGTTTTGCAATTCCAAAACAAAGCTTCGTCAACAATCATACTTTAGATTGGAATCAAACACCCTCATTTTTGCCCTGTAGTGACATCGAAACAGAGCCTCCGTTACGTTTTAATCAAAGAGGTTTTATAACACTTTTGTTTTTGAATGTTTGTTAACTCCCCTCTATCCACATCTATTGGTTTTTGCTTTTTCACCTTCCTAAACTCACACAATCAATGGCTGAATCCATTCAGTAACTGGCTCAACTCAGACCGTTGCTGGTGGTTGCCGATCACCACGTCCTCCTCCGACGTCCAATCATCAGACTTTCAGGCCACGGAACTCATTGCCAAGGCCGAGAAGCTCCTATCTTCTGATGATCGTATCTCACCCTCTGGCTTTTGCTTTCTCTCTTATCACATATTGTCTAACCTTTTCAGATTTCACCAACAACAAAATCGCGATGTCTAACAGAGTTTCGCACATCTTTGCTCATGTCCATCTGCAGTAAAATTGCGAAGCCGCAACCATGGAAGGAAATATGCCATCATTATATATCAGTTTTTTACAATTTAAAATGCATATGCTGCTCTCAATAAATATACATAGATGTGGGTTTCAATGTTTGTTTGTTAAATTCAATCTGGTTTTTAATGTAGATCAAAAAGAAGAATCCTAAGGCGGAGTTAAACAAAGATGCTTCTTTATCTTATGGCTTGGTGTTTGCAATGGTTTGATGTAGCTATGCTGTCGTGCCCCTGTACAGAAGATTTTGCCAAGCGACAGGTTATGGGTGTACTGCCCAGCGTCGTGAGGTCTGACTTTAGCTTCTAACCTTTATTTATTTATTTATTTTTGTTCTTTCAACATGTACGCAGATTTTGATATGCATCTGCATTGAATAAGAAACAAAAAAAGCTTCACTGAATATATAATACATATATATGATATGACAGTTGAAAGAAGTTGAGAGCGTTTACTTATCTCTCTTTCTATGCAGAACTGCATTAGAAGATCAAAGAGACATGAGAAGTTGTGCTTTTTGAAGATGGACTAAAGGATGTGATTGTTAGAGTTATTTTGAATGCCACAGTAAAATTGAGTGGCAAAGCGAGTGTAGTTAAGTGTCTCAAGATATGAGTAGTGGAAGAACATTAGTGTACAAGGAAAAAGGCTTATGAGGAGAGACCAAGTTGAGAAAGAAGCTTGCTGGAAATGGTGAAAGAGAAGGGCGAGAATGAAGCAGCTCTTTGAAGATGCAAAAGATAGCAAAGGAATTCCTTGAACAACACCGCCAATTCAAGTGCATTTGCAATAGCTTTTAGAAACTTATTGTGACTGACAGTTTTGTTTTGTTTTTTTCTTTTTTAGTTTTTTTTATGTAATAATTTTTTTTAATTAATACTATGAATCAAAATTTATATTTATAATTAATAAGTAATCAACAATAAAAAATTATTCGAGGTGATTTTTTTTTAATAATTCGTGTATTCAAAAATTTATATATATGTAATTATAAATAATCAACAATAAAATTTTATTTTATTGAAATTCATTTTTTTAATAATTCAAGAATACATGACACTTACCCAATGTCATGGTTTTTTCTATTAAAACGTGCTTTCAATGTCGTAAAACATTTCTAATCATGACATTGTTTAATTGTTGTAAAATGTACAAATCATGACATTTATAAACTGTTATCATACACACCAATCACGACATTTTTAAACAGTTGTGATATGTAACAATATACAACCGGGAAAGTAATAGATGACATTACTCTAATGTCGAGGATAAAGAATTCACGACACAAATCATGACATTGAAGAAAATGTCGTTAAAACATCATACTTTTCACGGCACCCCCATTCAACGACCTTTTCAAAAATGTCGTGAAATCCATTTTACGACATTTTTTAAATGTCGTTAAAGGGCTTTTTTGTTGTAGTGCTGCCAAGACAAGCCACACCATGTTGGAGACAACAATGTGCTTGCACCAAATGAGATCGATAAGTAGGGTGCTTTTCTACAGTCCTAACACGGTTTTGGTAACACATTAGAAGCTGCCTAAAGCTTTCTCTCTAAAAGCTTCTCAAGCTTTATTGTATTGGATTCATTAACCCGAGCACCGTAGAGTACTCACATTGGAGCGAACTTCTATAAATTTTTATGTCTTTATTTATTTATTTATTTTATTATTCGTTTATTCGCTAACTTGTTGGAATAATCTTAGGATCAAAACAGTATCAAACAACACGAATAACGACTATAGATTCTTAAACAAATCAACTATAGATTTGCCTTTACACAAGTCAAGATCAGAGTCATAGTAACACAAATACAACCTTAGTTGAACACCAACATCGGCTATCAATGCTAAAATACCTAATAATAAGACCGGTAGTTGAATGACTTTATTTTCATAAGACATGTCATTTCGGTTGAACACCATCAATACCAAATGTCAAGTACAATTCCAACAATAGTTTTGTTCAGACAAACACTACAAAAAGAAAAAAAAAAAAACTTTTAGTCATAATATTTTTTATAAAACTTTTTAATCACAACATTTATGTGACTAAATGCCACTTTTAGTCACAAGTTTATGACTATTATGTATTTATGTATTTAGTCATAAATTTTTATTATAACTAAAACTTTCACTCATAAGATTTTTAGTCACTGAGTGATTGAAAATTTTTGCGTGACTAAAAATCTCATGACTAAAAATTTTATTCATAGCAAAATTTTATGACTCATTGCATATTAGTCACAAGGTTGTGACCAAAAGTGACATTTAGTCACCAAAAAAAAAATTGTTACTAAAGTGTTATAAGAAAATGTTGTGACTAAAATTTTATTTTTTCTGTAGTATAATTAATTAAACTCTATCCGCAATGAGAGTAATTTTGGGCAGCAAGTCCTAAATATCCATACACACACACACAAAGTTCACTATTTTAGCGTATGCGTGGTGGCATGTGGTGTAAGGACAAGAAAATCTCCAAAAATCCCAATCACTAGCATTAAAGGTGCTCAAATAGGCGGCTTGGGGAGTTAAAAAAATAATTTTATCAATTATTTTGACTTTTTTTATAAATATGTTTTTGCCATTTTTTAGTAACTCTTTCTTTTACCAATTTTTTTTTTTTTTTTTGCCATTACTCATTCAAAACAATAGTTTTTAGCAGTCGTGTAAAAAATGATGGTTTTACATTTTAAAAAGGTTGATATTGAGAATTGCTCTAAAAGAGTATATATATGAAATATTGTCCTATCTATAATGGCTTTAAGATTTTTAATCTCTTATAAAATGAGTCAAGGTCAACATAACATATCTTTCCAAAATGGATTATATTACCCCCGACCAACTAAAAAAGTTTTCTAGTAAAATACAACCGCTAATCTGCTAGAATACATCAGACAAAAATGCCTTGATTACCGGCTACCAAAGTTTATGGACTTTAGAGAGATGCCATAGATTCATTCCCTGGATTGATTTTCACAAAAAAAAAAAAAAATGTTGTAAAAAATACCATAACACGACATCATGTTCAATTTATTTGTTTATTTTAAAATATCAATTATATCCTTAAATTTTTGGTCGGTATCCATGATGATACCAACTGATATCCACCATTACACCGACAAGCCGATGATCACCAGCTGGTTACCATCTAGTATCCAATGTGATATTGACTAGTATCCACGATGAAACCGGACTGTCATTGGTCATCGGTTATTTACTGTATGGTAGTCACTGTGATACCAGTCGGTATCCACGATGATATTGGTCAACTGATGATCACTGATTAGTTAGTATCCTCCGATATTTACCTTGATACCGACT
Organism: Ficus microcarpa; assembly: GCA_025413485.1. Classification (NCBI taxonomy): domain Eukaryota; kingdom Viridiplantae; phylum Streptophyta; class Magnoliopsida; order Rosales; family Moraceae; genus Ficus; species Ficus microcarpa. Next base: position 1,121,923 of record CM046379.1, on the reverse strand, counting down.
AATATCCACTATAATACCAGCCATCGATTGGTTACCAATTAGTTACCTATTGGTTACTGATCGGTAACTGTAATCATATATTGGACGAAAACTAGAAAATACATAATTTTATTGTGATTTTTAGGAGTGGGCTTAAGAACCATTCATCCAATTCATCTAATTAAACCAATCCAATTTATCCAAAAATATTTGCATATCCAAATGATATTGGATATGGATTGGATTTGGATGATATTTTTGTTCATCCAATTAGATTGATTTGGATATTGGATGTTAATTTTAAAAATCAAATAAAATCAATGCAGTCCAATATCATTGTAACATGTATAAAATTATGTATATATAAATATTATATACAATAATATTTCTTAAATTTTTAACCTTTTCCCTTTGGTCTTTTTTAGATATAAACATTAATTTCTTATCCCTCCAACATATCATTGAATCCCTATATCTCATATGTCTTAGGAGTGTGGATTTGAGAGATTTGTTTTTTCTCTACTGTTATGTTGTTGGTGATTTTGATTTATGTTATATACAATGAATGGATGGTGGATGACTAAACTTGTGTCATGTGACTTGTCATTTTGAGTTAAGTTTCATAAAATTTAGAAGTTTTATTATGAAAACTTAAATACAATTTAATCATCAAATCCAACTCAATCTAATAGATTTTGGATTGAATTAGATTAGATGATAAAATGCTTTGAACTGGATTAATTAGATTTAAAACGATAATGAATGTAAAGAAAAAAATTTTTGGTTTTGATCCAATATCCACCCCTAATGATTATTACTGATATTAAAATTATTGAAAAAACAAGAAAATATGAAAAAAAAAATAAAAAAAAATTAAAAATACATAGAAAACACAAACCAACAATCCAAAACAATAAAT